>WWET01009266.1:11449-24794 GCA_011038615.1 Limnodynastes dumerilii
TGGTATTTAAAGTGTACAGTATGGGCGTGCTTAGCTGCGTAAATTTGTTCAGCCCATACGTACTTGTGCGTATGACAGCGGTTACGTGTGAAAAAGTTAAGGTAGGGTTTGGGAAGCGTATCTTGACAAAATACGTCCGTGCAAGGGGTGTGCTGAGGGGAGTGTAGCGAACTTACGTTTACGAAAATACACACCGCGAATAAACGTACGGCACACATAGTTCTGGATCTACCCCAATATGTTTAGTTGATGTGGTGATTTATAAAACTCCCTTGATTAGAGGAAGAAAAGCTTTTAGTTATCACACAGTTGAATGGATGGCTTTTGGTAGAGGTACTGTCCAGACTGGAATGTATGTGGTGAGCATTAAGTTCAGATGAGCTGAGGAATTCCACAACCCTGCCTTAGGTAAGGGAGCGGTTAGAAATTCCCAGTCAGGGCTTGTTACAGTGTTCTGTACATTAGAGTGTGACAGACCTTCAACAGACATTCAGTTATATGCAATGTGGGCATGTGGGAGGTATTTAAATTGTACAGTATGGGCTGGGTCAGGCGCTTCCGTATATCTGAGCTATAAGGGGGTGTGTGTGTTCATGAACTTAAGGCTTACGGTATATATAGCATAGGGAGTGGGAGAGGATAATGAGGGGGATGATCCTGGGGAGAGGAGGGGGGACTTAGCTAAGTGGAATGTAATAATGGATGACGGCCAATAGAGGGCTCTGGGGCAGATGAGAGGGGAATTGTGATAAAATGAATGATGGGGAATAATAGGTGGGGAATAGAAAAATTGTGCAATGGTTGAAAAAGGTAAAACTTATGCCAGCGAAAGGGAGTGAATTAGGGAGACTGGTTACATAAGAACTGGCATAAGGTTGGTGTCTATGTTTAGGCCATGAGGGTGGAAAGTCTTAAGTTGGATAATCCATTTTAATTCTGTCTTGTTAATAAGTCTGAGTCTTTCTATCCTCCTCTCAAGCATACAACCATTTTCATCTCCATGCTAAACTCCTATTTATTGATTTTTTTTAACATCTCTGTCCCCCCCAGAGTGTATTCCATCCTGTCCCCCTTAATTAGCGACCACACATCAAGGGCAGCACAGACCCTCCCCAGCTTTCCTTTCTATTGTATTTATGTACACATAAGTCACGTAGGAGCCCTGTATTACCACTACTGCACCATGTGATCGGGAGAGACAGCATGGGACAGAGAGAGAGGGAACGTCGCAAGAAGGGAAAAGACGACAAAGGTAAGTGAGAAAAGACATGGAGGCTGTACATAAGGGGCACACATGAAGGCTGTACATTACAAGGGGCAGACATGAAGGCTGGACATTACAGGGGGCAGGCATGGAGGCTGGAGATAAGGGGCAGACATGGAATCTAGACATAATTGGCACACATGGAGGCTGAACATTATAAGGGGCAGACAACGGAGGCTGGACACTAACAGGGGCAGACAATGGAGGTTGGACATTACAAAGGGAACACATGGAGGCTGGACATTACAATTATAAATTTTTTTTATAAGAGGGCTGTAATAAGGACTGAACCTTATGAGGGAGCTGCAATAAGGGCTGAAAAGTTAAAGGGGGCTGCAATAAGGGCTGAAATATTATAGGGGATCTGTAATAAGGACTGACACTTATGAGGGGGCTGCAATAAGGGCTAAGAACCATATAGCAGGTTGTAATAAGGGCTGATGAGGGGTGAATGCACTTTTTTTTTCTTTTTTCTTTTTACAGAAAAGCACTGTTTAGGGATATATTAAAAGAAGATGCTGGGAGACGAATTGTAGGAAGATGCAATTATATATGCTCTAATGTGATGTTTTTAGTAATCTTGAGAAAGATAAGAGCATTTTTCCTGGAAACATTGTTAGAGGAGAACAACATAAATATGGCACATCTAGTGGCACATCTAACTAGTCTAACTAGTGACTATGGGCCAGATCCAGAACAATGACCCTTGGCGGAAATACATCCATCAGATGACGATGACAGTTACTGCGCATGCGTAGTAACTATTTTACGTAATCTATGTATCGTTTCGTTATGTAGATTGCGTATAATCGGTCTTAAAGACCGCATATACGCAATCTACATTACAACGCCGAGGGACGTTGTTCTGGATCCGGCCCTATGCGTATATAGCCTAACAAGGCTCACACTGAGTTCAGGTAATAACTTGGCATTCCTTCTTAGTTATTTTACATAAACTGCTTAGGCCGACACACCTCCCTCCCCCCATAAAACCCATGAAATAAAGACACGGACAACTTTTTGGAATTTGAAAATAGGGGGCACAGATTTATTAATAGGAATTGAGAAGCATGACTATGAGTTTTGGTAGAACACAAGTGGCGCACTAGCAAGGTGAGGGACAGTAGATGTTACACACATATGGAACATGCATCCCCTGTTCAAGCACCCCCCAGGTAGATGGGTCAAACTGGGTACTAACCCCCTTCAAAGTGCACACCTCAAGGCGGCAGCAGGGACCCAACCGCCTGGCCTGGCCTCCTGATGAAATCTTGAGGGGTGTACCTACCCACTACCAACAATCCCCTTCCCCATGCGCTATAAACTCAGAAGCTGCTCCCCCACCGCTACTGCCAATCCATGCCCCGACTGTAAAGAAAAATACATGTTAAAACAAACGACTACTGACAAAAGAAGGGAGGGAGGGAGGGAAGGAAAACATTTTCTGGAGTGAAACCCAAAATGGCTGCCTAACTATATATACCCCCTTACAAGACCACCACCTTAAGCCCACCCCCTACACTATAGCTATTGATACCCCTGCATAAACCCTATGGGAGGGGGGGGAGTGAGCAGGCACAGCGTTTATCTTCCCTCCTGCTTAATCAGCCCTCAGTTTCATTTTAAAGGTTTTTTTTGCTTTGTTCTGTAAGGGTTTTTTTTAAGAATTTTGTTTAGAGTTTGTTATAGTTTTATAGTTATTTTGAGTTTGTTATTTAAGTTAATTTAAGGTTTTTTTTAGTTTTATCATTTTAAGGTTTTATTATATTTGTGGGGTAACTGGAGGGAGACGTTCATTCTTGTGTGTGTATTTTTAAGTTTTTTTTGTTTTTTTTTATTATTTTAAGTTTTTTTGTTTTGTTATTTGAAGGTTTTTTTTAGTATTGCTATTTTGAGGTTTAGTTTAATTGTTTGAGATTTTTTTAAAGTTTTGGTAATTTGAGGTTTTTATTTTGTTATTTTAAGGTTTGTTAAAATGTGTGTTATTTTGAGATTTTTTGTTTTGTAATTTTAAGGTATTTTTTGTTTTGTTATTTTGAGCTTTTTTTAGTTTTGTTATTTAGAGGTTTTTTTTAATTATTTTGAAGTTTATTATTTAGAATTTTTTTTACTTTTTTAAAGTTTTTAAGGATTTTTTTTTAACATTCCTCAGTTCTTTATGTAAATTTTTTTAATTTAAAGGGTTTTTTTGAGTTTTGTTATTTTGAGATTTTTTTTGTTTAATTTTTTTGAGATTTTTTAAAATTTTGTTATTTTGAGGTTTTGTTATTTTAAGTTTTTTTTCTTTTCTTATATTACATTTTTTGTTATTTTGAGGATTTTTTAGGTTTGTTAATTTTATTAAGGTTTGTTATTTTTAGTTTTTTTTTAAAGTTTGATTGTTTTAAGATTATTTAAGTTTTGTTATTTTTATGTTTTATTTGTTTTTTGTTTTATTATTTTAAGGTTTTTATTTATAGTTTTGTTTTAAGGTTTTTTTGTTTTGTTATGTTGAGCTTTTTTTGTTATTTTGAATTTTAGTTTGGTTATTTTTATGTTTTTTTTAGCTTTATTTTTTGTTTTTTTTAAAGATTTATTATTTTGAGGTTTTCCTTCATTTTATAATTTTGAAGGTTTTTTTAGGTTTTGTTATTTTAAGCTTTTTTTTTAAGTTTTGTTTTGTTATTTTAAGTTTTTTTGTTGTTTTGTTGGACTGAATTCAGACCCCCAGAGGGGAGTGTCTCTCTGTCACTCCCCTCTCTCCTGCGGTGATTTTGAGGGTTTTTTTGTTTTATTATTTTTAGGTTTTTTTACGTTTAATTATTTAAAGATTTTTTATAAGTTTTGTTATTAGTAGGTTTTTTTAGTTGTGTTATTTTGAGGTATATTTTTGTTCTATTAGTTTAAGGTTTTTAAGTTGATATTTTGATGTTGTTTTAGTTTTTGTAATGTTAAGTTTTTTTTTGTTATTTTGATGGTTTTTAGTGTATTATTTTGAGGGTTTTTTTGTTTTGCTATTTAGAGGTTTTTTAATTTTGTTATTTTGCGATTTTTAAAATATTTTTTGGGGGGTTTTTTGTTTTATAAGGTTGAGGTTTTTTTTAAGTTTTTTTATTAACTTTTTTTAAGTTTTGATATTTTTAGTTTTTTTTGTTTTATCATTTAAATTTTTTTTATTTTTTTGTTATTTTGATGTTTTGAGTTATCGTTTTGAGTTTTTTATTTTTGTTATTTTGAGGTTTTTTAGTCGTGTTGTTTTGAGGTTTTATTTAGTTTTGATATCTTGAGATTTTTAGTTTTTTTTAGTTTTGCTGTTTTGAGTTTTTTAGTTTTGTTATTTTTAGTTTTTTTTTGTTGCGACCGCTGATCTGCAGCAGTGTGGGAGCCTCCTCCCACACTGTACACTTAGCATGCTACCCCCCTCGTAAATGGGCTTGGACGGAACAAGGATCAATCTGATTGTTTGAACACTAGGGTTAATATTGTAACCCTAGCGTAACATCTGCATGCATCCTCCAGTGAAGTCAAGTTACTTACACACCTTGCATGCGTAAGTGACCTAATGTTATTAGGTCTGAATCCAGTCTGTAATGTCCGTGTTTTTTTTTATTGTTTTTTTTTATTGTTTTTTTTTTTTTTTTTATTGTTTTTTTTTTGAGATTTTTAACGTTTTATTGTTTTGAGTTTTTTTTTTAGTTTTGTTGTTTTGTTAAGTTTTTTTTATTTTAAGGGTTTTTTTATTTTAATTTTTTTTATTTTAATGATTTTTTTGTTTTGTTATTTTGAGTTTTTATTTGTTTTGTTATTTAAAGTATTTTTTCCGTGCGTGCGGGGGTCTGTACATCCACTAGAGAGAGGGGGGGCAAACCCCCTTCACACTACTTTCTAGTGTGGGCATTAAGGCCTGTCACTCTGCTATCTCGTGTGGGCATTATGGCAGCTTACACTTCCATAAGCCTGCATTAAATGTGTCGTGTGGATCAGCGGTCCGTGCAACAGCTGATCCACAGCAGTGTGGGAACCCCCTCCCACACAGTACACTTAGCATGCTGCACAGCCCATTTCCTTTTGTTTGAACAATATGGTTACTATTGTAACCCTAGCGTAACACCTTTCAGGCGTAAGTGACCAAACGTTATTAGGTCTGAATCCGGTATTTTTGTTTTATTTTTTTTTATATTTTTTGTAATTTTGAGGTTTTATTAGTTTAGTTATTTTGAGCTTTTTTTTAGGTTTTGTTATTTTTAGGTTTTTTAGTTTTATAATTTTAAGTTTTGTTTTATTATCAGGTTTTTTTAAGATTTGTTATTACAATGTATTTTTAGTTTTGTTATTTTTTTTTTTAGTTTTTATTATTTAGAGGTTTTGTTATTTTGAATTTGTATTTAGCTTTGTTATTTTTAGGTTTTTTTTGTTTTATTATTTTGAGGTTTATATTTAGTTTTGTTTTGAGTTTTTTTGGTTTTGTTATTTAGAGCTTTTTTTTGTTATTTTGAATTTTAGTTTTGTTATTTTGAGATTTTGAGGTTTTTCATTTTGGCATTTTGAGGATTTTTAGGTTTTGGTATATTTAACTTTTTTGTTTTGTTGGACCGATTTTGGACCCTCGGGGGGGGGTCTGTGCATCCGGTAGAAAGAGGTGAGTGCACACCCCCATGCCTATTTTGTGCGGTTATTTTAAGGTTTTTTGCTTTATTATTTTGAGGGTTTTTTAAGTTTTATTAATTTAGGATTTTTTGTAAGTTTTGTATTATGTATTTAAATTTTTAAATTTTTTATTATTTTGAGTTTTTTTTGTAGTTTTGTTATTTTGAGGTTTATTTAGTTTTATTTTTTTTTAGGTTTTTTAAGTTTTGTTATTTTTAGTTTTTTTTTAGTTTTGTTATTTTGATGTTATTTAGTTTTGATATTTAGCGATTTTGAAAAGATTTTTTTATTAGGGTTTTTTGTTTTATTATGTTGAGTTTTTAAAAGTATTATTATTTAGATATTTTTAAAGTTTTGATATTTTTAGGTTTTTTTAGGTTTATAATTTTTAAAGTTTTGTTATTTTGAGGTTGTTTTATTTTTGTTATTTTAAGGTTTTGAAAATTTTGTTGTTGTTTTTAGATATTTTTTTAAGTTTTATTCTTGTCATTTTTTTTCCATTTTGTTATTTTGAGTTTTCAATTTTAGTTTTGTTATTTTGAGTTTTTTAGTTTTCTTATTTTGATTTCTTTTTAATTTTCTTATTTTGAGTTTTTTTCTAGTTTTGTTGGATCGAATTCAGACCCCCGCACGTTTTCTGTACACCCACTGTCACTACCCTCTCTCGTGCAGGCTTTATGGCAGCTTACGCTACCATAAGCCTGCATTAAATGTGTTGTGCGGATCGGTGGTCTGTGCGACCACTGATCCGCAGCAGTGTGGGAGCCCCCTCCCATACTATTAACTTAACATGCTTCCCCCTGCCTCATAAATGGGCTTGGACAGAACAAAGTTACTATTGTAACCCTAGCGTAACGTCTGGAGGGCGCATTCGCTCTCCAGTGAAGTCAGGTCACTTACACATCTTCCGTTCGTAAGTGACCTAACGTTATTAGGTCTGAATCCGGTCTGTTATTTTAGGTTTTTTAGTTTTATTTTTTTAAAGATTTTTTGTAAGTTTTGTTATTTTGAGATTTTTTTTACTTTTGTTATATTAAGATTTTTTTCGTTTTTGTTAATTTGAGTTATTTTTAGTTTTTTTATTTTGAGGGTTTTTTAGTTTTGTTATTTTGAGAATTGTTTTGTTTTGTATTTTCAGTACTTTTTAGTTTTGTTATTTTGAGGTATTTTTTGTTTTATTTTTTGAGATTTTTTTTTAGGTTTGTTATTTATAGGTTTTTTTTGTTTTTGTTAATTTGAGTTTTTTTTTATTTTGTTATTTTGAGGGTTTTTTAGTTTTGTTATTTTGAGATTTGTTTTGTTTTGTTATTTTCAGTATTTTTTAGTTTTGTTATTTTGAGGTATTTTTTGTTTTATTTTTTTGAGATTTTTTTTTAGGTTTGTTATTTATAGGTTTTTTTTTGTTTTGTTGGACCGGATTCAGACCCCCCGCACGTTTTTCCGTGCGTGCGGGAGTCTGTACATCCGCTAGAGAGAGGGGAGTGCACACCCCCCTGTCACTCCCCTCTGTAGTGCGGCCTTTATTGCACCTTACGCTTCCATTTGCGTGCAAACGCTGATCCGCAGCAGTGTGGGAGCCCCCCTCCCACCCACTATACTTAGCATACTTCCCACCCGCCTGCTTTAGCAGGTGGAGGGGAAGCACAGCCTATTTCCTTTTGAACGATATGGTTACTATTGTAACCCTAGCGTAACATCTGGATTGCGCATGCGCCCTCTTGTGGTCAGGTCACTTACGCACCTCGCGTGCGTAAGTGACCTAATGTTATTAGGTCTGAATCCGGTCCGTTATTTTAGGTTTTTTAGTTGTGTTATTTAGAGGTTTTTTTAGTTATGTTATTTTGAGCTTTTTTTTAGTTTGGTTGGACCGGATTCAGTGTGTGCGGGGGTCTAAACATCCACTAGAGAGAGGGGGGGTCATGCTTCCATAAGCCTGCATTAAATATGTTGTGCGGGTCAGTGGTTTATGCGACCGCTGATCCCCAGCAGTGTGGGAGCCTCCTCCAACACTGTACACTTAGCATGCTTCCTCCCCTTTAGCAGGCAGAGGGGAAGCACAGCCCATTTCCTTTTGTTTGAACGCTATGATTGCTATTGTTACTGTAGCGTAACATCTGGAGGGCGCACGAGCCCTCCAGTGAAGTCGGGTCAATTACGCATCTTGCGTACCTAACGTTATTAGGTCTGAATCCGGTTCGTTTTGTTTTTTTTTGTTTTGTTTTTTGTTTTAGGTTTTTTAGTTTTATTTAAAGCTTTTTTGTATTTTTTGTTATTTTGAGGTTTTTTTTAGTTTTGTTATTTTGACTTTTTTTTTAGTTTTGTTATTTTGAGATTATGTTTCGTTGGACCGGATTTCGGCCCCCTGCACGTTTTCCGCAGCAGTGTGTTTCCCCCTCGCCTGCTTTAGACATTTTTTTTTCAGTTTTGTCGGCCCCCTGCACGTTTTCCGCAGCAGTGTGTTTCCCCCTCGCCTGCTTTAGACATTTTTTTTTAAGTTTTGTTATTTTTAGGTTTTTTAGTTTTATTATTATAAGGTTTTTTTAGTTTGATGGTTTTTTTTAGTGTAGTTTAGTTAAGGGTTTTTAAAATTTTATTTCTTTGAGATGTTTTAAGTTTTGCGATTTCGATGTTTTTTTAGTTATGTTTAGTTTTTTTTTAGTTTTTTATTATTTTGAGATTTTTTTACTTTTATTATTTTGAGTCTTTTTTTTGTTTTGTTGGACCAGATTCAGACCCCCGCACATTTTACGTACATGCCCTGTCCCTCCCCTCTCTCACATGGGCTCTATGGCTGCTAATGCTGCCATAAGCCTACATTAGCAGGCGGAGGGGAAACACAACTCATTTCCTCTTACATGGGCTCAGACGGAACAAAGTTCCATCCGATTGTTTGAACGCTAGGGTTACTATTGTAGTGAAGTCCAGTCACTTACACACCTTGCATGCGTAAGTGACGTAACGTTATTAGGTCTGAATCCGGTCCGTTATTTCAGGGTTTTTTTGTTTTGAAATTTTTTTAAGTTTTGTTATTTTTATTTTCTTTGTATTTTTTGTTATTTTAAGGTATTTTTAGTTTTATGTTTTTAGAGATTTTTAAAGTTTTGTTATTTAGAGTTTTTTTTAATTAGTTTTGTTATTTTGAGCTTTTTTTAGTTTAGTTATTTTGAGGTTTTTTTTTGTTTTGTTGGACCAGATTCAGACACCTGCACTTTATCCGTGCGTGTAGGGGTCTATACATCCACTAGAGAGAGGGGAGTACACACCCCCTGTCACTCCCCTCTCTCGTGCGGGCTTTATGGCAGCCACTGATCCGCAGCAATGTGGGAGCCCCCTCCCACACAGTACACTTAGCATGCTTTCCCCCCCCTTGCCATCTTTAACAGGTGGAGGGGAAGCACAGCCCATTTTCTTTTGTTTGAACGCTATGGTTATTATTGTAACCATAGCGTAACATCTGGAGGGCGCACCTTGCGTGCATTAGGTCTGAATCCGGTCCGTTATTTTCGGTTGTTTTAGTTTCATTATTTTGAGATTTTTTTTTAAGTTTTGTTATTTTGATTATTTGATTATTTTTTTTGAGGTTTTTTTATTTTTGTTATTTAGAGTTTTTTTTACTTTTGTTATTTTCAGATTTTTTTTGTTATTTTGAGTTTTTCTTAGTTTTGTTGTTTTGAGTTTTCTTTTTGTTTTGTCACTCCCCTTTCTCGTGCGGGTTTATGGCAGCTTACGCCCATGCGACTGCTGATCCACTGCAGTGTGGGAGACCCCTCACTGTACACTTAGCATGCTCCCCCCATTTCCTCTTAAATAGGCTCGGAGTGTTACTATTGTAACCCTAGTGTAAGTCAGGTCACCTACACATCTTGTGTAAAGCCCTAACGTTACTAGGTCTGAATCCGGTCCATTATTTTAGGTTTTTAATGTTTTTTTTTAGATTTTTTTAAGTTTTGTTATTTTGAGGTTTTTTGTTTTTTTTAGTTTTGCTATTTTGAGGTTTATTTAGTTTTGTTGGACCAGATTCAGAGCCATGCATGTTTTCCATGCATGCGGGGGTCTGTACATCTGCTAGAGAGAGGGGAGTGCACACCCCCTCTCACTCCCCTCTTTCGTGCAAAGCTTACGCTTCAATAAGTCAGCATTAAATGTGTTGAGCGGACAGCGGTCCGTGCGACCGCTGAGCCGCAGCAGTGTGCGAGCCCCCTCCCACACTGTACATTTAGCATGCTTCCCCCTGTCTGCTTTAGCCTTTAGCAGGCGGAGGGGAAGCACAGCCCATTTCCTCGGAAATTGTTACTATTGTAACCCTAGTGTAACATCTGGAGGGTGCATGCAGTGAAATCAAGTCACTTGCGCAAATCACGTGCGTAAGTGACCTAACGTTATTAGATCTGACCCGGTCCATTATTTTAGAATTTTTTAGTGTTATTTTTTTAGATTTTTTTTAGTTTTGTTATTTTGAGTTTTTTTTATTTTATTATTTTTCGATTTTTTTTTTTAAGTTTTGTTATTTTTAGGTTTTTTTTGTTTTACTATTTGAAGTTTTTCATTTTAAGGATTTTTAGGTTTTATTGCTTTGAGATTTTTTAAAGTTTTGTTATTCTGATGTTTTTTTAGGTTTGTTTTTTTAGTTTTTAATTATTTTGAGTATTTTTTGTTTTGTTATTTTGAGGTTTTTTTTTTAGTTGCTGGATCAGATTCAGACCCCCGCACGTTTTCCATACACCCCCTGTCACTCCCCTTTCTCATCCAGACTTTATGGCTGCTTACGCTGCGACTGCTGATCTGCAGCAGTGTGGGAGCCCCCTCCCACACTGTACACTTAGCATGCTTCCTCCTGGAAGCACAGCCCATTTTATTTTTTTAGATACTGTTTAGGATTACCTACGCTATTTAAGGTCACAAGGGCAGGTCACATTAACATTTCTTACCATTTATTGACGATTTTTGAGGACATCTGCTCTTTTGACTTGCCTTTTATCGTATGACACTTTCATCTTTCCAGCAGGATTCCTAGTTCTCTTTCCACTTGAAGGCATTGTAGCCTTTATATGATGATGTCTGCGCTTTTGACTTGCCATTTTCTTTTGTTTACAGTCTTTTAGCGTATGACTTTTTCATTTTTCCTGCAGGGCCTCTAGTTCTCTTTCTCAAAGAAGATATTGTGGTCTTCAGTCAGCACCAGAAAAGAAATGACCTGTGGTCTCCCTGCCCCTTTATATACCCTGAGACTGGGTGTGGTCAGGTCATATGACATTTGGGCGTGTCCAGGTTTTTCAGTTAAGTTTTAAAAGGGCGGGGTCCCTTCAAAGGTCAAATGGGCATGGTCTGTCTTTGAAGCTGGGTTACTTGACATTTGGGCATGTCCAGGTTCTTCAGTCAAGTTTTACAAGGTTGTGTGGTTCCTTAAAAGGTCAAATAGGTGTAGGCTAACTTTAAAGGCAGTCACATGACATTTTGGCATGTGCAGTTGTATCAAAGGTCATATGGGTGTGGTCAAGTACTGCATGAGCATGTCCAGGTTCTTCAGTTAGGTTTTATAAGGGTGTGGTCTGTTCAAATGTCAAATGGGTGTTGTCGAGCTTTGAAGCTTGTCACATGACATTTGGGCATGTCCAGGTTCTTAAGTCAAGTTTTATTAAAGGTCAAGTGGGCGTGGTCTAGATTAGAAGCTGGTCACATGATATTTGGGCATGTCCAGTTTCTTCAGTCAAGTTTTATAAGGGTGTGATCACTTTAAAGGTCAAATGAGCATGGTCTAGCTTTGAAGCCCTAAAGCTTTATGAAGTCCTGGTGGCAGAATTTGTGTGTGTAGGGTTATAGGATTGTGTTCACCCTAAAGGACAAAAAGGTGGTTGGTGTCTTAACAATTAAAAAACAACAACACCTGTTTTACTCTATTGCACGTGCAATGTGTGCCAGTTGGCATTTACCTCTGGATCGGGCCCAATTTGTGTAACCTGCTAGAAGCATCTATGCCAGTTACTTTCACCCACTGCAAGCAGCCAGCAAGGAGTGCAGTTAAACAAGGTTAGTGGAGAGGAAGATCTTTATTATGTGACATTAAATGTAAAATGTAGGTCTGATACTTCCTCTATGCCACTGAGCAGCATAAATATAAAATACAGAGCAATCTCTCAACCTTAATGAAGTCTTTTCAGTCATGAGAAAGCAAGATTGTTATAAATCACATGACTTTTTATTCCTCAAATTTACAAGTGTAACCCAGAAGTAGAAAAAGCACAGATGTCCAGTAAAGCAATTAGGAGCTCAGTCACAATGCGTTTCAGGCGTTGCTGCTTCTTGTCAAGTGCAGCTCCTTAGTTGTGATTACACATTCTAGTCTGGTGGTAAATGCTTCACATGGAGATCAGCAACCCTACATATGATGCTGCATACAGGATGTATTTTCATACATGACTGTTTTTAGGACTGGATTGGAAAAGGTACCTGAAAAGGGGTCGGGATGGGGACAGGACGGGTGAGTTAGGTGCAGGTCTGTCCGCACCTAACTCACACTGTATCTCTGAATCCAGTCCTTAATTAGCAGTTGCCAGAATGTCTACCAGTGTACTAGTCTACTAACTCTGGAAAAACAGTACTAGGTTGCCATTATTTAATTTGTATACTGGGAAGTAGCTTGGCTGTAGACATGCCTCCTCCCTAACTATTACTCTGTTCACTTAAGTATGCTTTAATTCCCACAGTTTAAACTCAATGTGGGGCCTTCTAAGAAGCATTTAAGAACCCTTTGCCCACCACCCTGGGTGGAGCAGAACCTCACTCGCATATATCAAAAACTTGTGTTTCGAAGCAAGTCCCAGCTGGAGAACAACCTTTCCAGCCTGTTTAATGAGCAGAAGTAAATCTAAGCACCCTCTTCCAGCTGCCCCGACCTGGTGCCAGTGCAGAGAAGGCTGCCTGAAAGGCTACAAGTAATACTTTGTTTGTGACGGTGTAACTGTTGTAAATGCATGATCCTGGAATGTTTTCTATTACATGGAGGGCTGTAGTGAATTTATACAGGCCTCACAAAATGTATTTCCTTTGTACAACAAAGCCCTGCCAATATCATTTATTGTAATCCGTTTATTGATACCAGGAGTGTTTCTAATTTTGGTTGAAATTATTTAAATTTTGTTTTCATTCTGTGCAAAGAATGCTTTTGTTTCTTTTCAAGTGGAAAAGCTGTAAAATATTTTTGTTGTGTATAAACAATAAATGTAAAAAAATACTGCATGCAAATGTTTCCCACTAGGTGGCGCTCCTGTCTGATTAATGTGACAGAATACTGTAACACGCAAGGAATACTTGTCGGCACAGTTATTATACAATGTGCTTTCTAGTTTGAGAGGCTGGATGTAGAATTTGTCATTGGACTTGATATAGATTAGAACTTGGCCCTAAAAACAGTGGTTATCTACATACAAGGTAGGCTTGCTGAACCATTAAATTTGT
>WWET01009268.1:0-16782 GCA_011038615.1 Limnodynastes dumerilii
GCTCTATATCATCTACACGCTCTATATCATCTAAAGGCTCTATGTCATCTACACGCTCTATATTATCTACACGCTCTATATCATCTACACGCTCTATATCATCTACACGCTCTTTATCATCTACACACTCTATATCATCTACATGCTGTATTTAATCCACACACTCTATATCATCTACACCGTCTATATAATCTACACGCACTATATCATCTACACGCTCTATATCATCTACACGCTCTATATCATCTACACGCTCTATATTATCTACACACTCTATACCATCAACACGCTCTATATCATCTACACGCTCTATACCATCTACACGCTCTATACCATCTACACACACTATATCATCTACACGCTCTATATCATCTACACGCTCTATATCATCTACACGCTCTATATCATCTACACACTCTATACCATCTACACACTCTATATCATCTACACGCTTTATATCATCTACACGCTCTATATTATCTACACGCTCTATACCATCTACACGCTCTATACCATCTACACACACTATATCATCTACATGCTCTATATCATCTACACGCTTTATATTATCTACACGCTCTATATCATCTACACGCTCTATACCATCTACACACTCTATATCATCTACACGCTTTATATCATCTACGCTCTATATCGTTTACATGCTCTACATCGTCTACACACTCTATACCATCAACACGCTCTATATCATCTACACGCTCTATATTATCTACACGCTCTATACCATCTACACACACTATATCATCTACACACTCTATATCATCTACACGCTCTATATCATCTACACGCTCTATATCATCTACACACTCTATACCATCTTCACACTCTATATCATCTACACGCTTTATATCATCTACACGCTCTATATCGTCTACATGCTCTACATCGTCTACACACTCTATATCATCTACACGCTCTATATTATCTACACGCTCTATACCATCTACACACTCTATACGATCTACACACACTATATCATCTACACGCTCTATATCATCTACGCGCTCTATATCATCTACACGCTCTATATCATCTACATGCTCTATATCATCTACATGCTCTATATCATCTACATGCTCTATATCATCTACACACTCTATACCATCTACACGCTCTATATCATCTACACACTCTTTATCATCTACACGCTCTATATCATCTACACGCTGTATATCATCTACACGCTCTATATCATCTACACACTCTTTATCATCTACACACTCTTTATCATCTACACACTCTATACCATCTACACGCTCTATATCATCTACACACTCTTTATCATCTACACACTCTATATCATCTACACGCTCTATATCATATGATTTGATGTTAAGAGATTGTGTGGTTTATTTATTTTTAACATACACTAAACAAATGTTGTTGTTTTTTTTATATATTTCAGTAGAACCCTTTTTCCATAGATGTAATGTATGTAATGACTTTGCAACAACAAGAATCAAGGTTGAACTTTTTATTAAATACAATTATGCTGCAAGGTTTGAAGGAAAAGAACGAATTTGGTTCTTTTTAAGAGATTAAGCACTGTTGTTCACAGTTGATATCATCTTCAAGCACTGTTTTGATTTATATATATATATTATCCTGTTTAATTCTTGCCATGTTATAAACATACTGATATAAACATACTGACATATGTGTACACTTACCCTCGTTATATTTAATATTCTTGTGAGTTTAATTGTAGCAACATCATTACATATACTTTGGTCTGCATATGTTTTGTGATGTCACATCAATGCCCTGCAAGTATACTAGTGTAAATTATTCCTATGTGATATAAACCAATGCTTTGTGATTATGAAACATGATAAGTGCATTATTACATTACATTATAAACTTCCTGCTTTCACAAAGAACGTTAATGGATGTCTTAGATATTTTGGCAGTCAGATAGTATGACCTTATTATCAGTATTATCATTTTACATATGTTTTTTAACATCATATTAATTAGCTCTTTACAATTTTAAACTTCAACCTCTGCCGCATTACAATCTAATTCCCTAACACACACGCTCACAGGCTAGGGGTAATTTTTGCACTGTATGACAATGGGGGCGGGGCGGGAGCAGAGCTAGAATGGGGTGGAGCTTATTTGTCCCGTTTTTGGGCTCCAAAATGTTGAAAGATATGCTAATATACCCCACATGTATTACACATATTGGAAACCCCCCCCATTCAAAATTCTGTGTTTGCCACTGGAAGCCATAATTCTGTTTCCTTCCTGAAGAAATACTGCACCAGCTCTGGGCTGTGTAGAGGGTGGAGATTTTTTTCCACCATAAACTTCCCTATACACAATGTAATCACAGCTTAAAGCTGGCCATACACTAAATCCATTATCATTCCCAGCTGGAGATGGCCAATAAATGAGATGATTTCCCCCTAAAGGTCTCGATATCAGTGTCAAACATCTCACAGAATAGGGTGGGGCTGCTGAGATTGTCAGGAGGCCTGAGTAGCTGATTGGATCTAAGGGCCTCCTGTCAGTCTCTGCACTGATTGGTTGCACAGGCCTCCTGTCAAATTTTACAGAAAGAATGTGCAGATAACTAATTGGCCGGCTGTGGTAACTTCCATCAGTAGTGTGTGGCACCTCCACCTCCTGACCGCGGTTTCTCCATCTGCCTGACTCCATAATTGCTGGCAAGTACAGCAGTATTATAGTAATGGAAGTCCTGCATCTCTTATAGAATACATGTTACTGCTGATAATTATGTAAATGCTCGTATACTGGACGATATTGATATCTTCATCCTGATGTATTTCATATGTGCCATAAAGAGAAAAAATTGTACCAGAGCATTTCTAGTGCGATCATTTAGCGTTTGGAATATCATCCAGCAATCTCTCTGGCTGATGATTGTTGTGGTGTATGAGCAGCTTTTCAGATTTCATACACAGCTGACCAATATAAGTCAGTGTCTTACCATAATAAAATAATCTTAACACCCCACAGCATTACTCTATAGTATACTGGCTGTTACTCAAATAACTTTCAATGATTTTTTCAAGTAGCAGAACATGGCCAGCATTTATCTCCAGGATTTATAATATCTATTTTTTCTTCTCTGTTTCTTTAATTAGTCTAATTGAAAACATAAAGGTCAGGCAGTTACATGAGCTCTGAACCTGTGCAGAATTTCAGGAGAAACATGGCTGCTGATCCATTTTCAGTTTCAATACTCAGATTCTTACGTCAATATATTGGAGCACACATTTCCTCTTGCGAACAGCACACGGATGACATCACAGACAGATGAAAGACTCTTTATTTCTCCTTCTCCTGTGCTGTACATGCAGGACCTGATCCAGAGTTGTTCTTCAACTAGTATACTAGATTAAAATGCAGCGGGATTCTTCTCTGTGCATGTGCATGATAGAAAGAAGTGCAGAAAGATGAATGTAGAGTGACTCCTGTGTTGGTTTCCATGTGCTCTTCACTAGTGCAACAAGGAGTCCAGCTATATTTATATTGGAAAGAGTGCGGTTTTGTATGTACATTAGACAGGGACGCGGTTTAGTGCTGCTGCGAGTGCAGTAACTGGCCGGATTCCCTGCTCTCAGATCTGGTGTAAGTGTAAAACAGAGAAGCCCTTTCTTCAGTTTAAGCACAGCCCTACAGCATTCTCCAATATCTATATAGATAACAGAAGCATCAGATCCACCTGGGAGAATGGAATCACTTAGAGAGCTTTTGGTCACCAGGTTTGAAGCTGTCATTGTCTGTTATTCTTTTACTTCTACTATAAGTCACCTTATATATTCTTTACCACTATGTTATAGAATACACATAATACACACATGAGAACTATTGCTGATTGCCTATGGGACAATTTTTCCATGTCCAGGTTTTTTCATTAATTTTTTATACAGCCTTAATATCAGCATATTCTACTCAGGTGTTATATAAAATAATGTTCTACATTTTTAGGAGTTTAATATGATTGTAAAGCTAAAATAGCATGTTTACTTGTATGAGCCGCTGCCTTACACCTCTCAGCCTCTGCCTACACAAATGCGTTTGCATGATAAAAAAGTATGCTCCTTTTCAGCTCATTGTCTGCAGAGTTACACATGTCAGAACTCTGGATAGGACGCATGGAGTCATTAAAGTAAACAGGGGTTGTAGAGGGTGATAGCGCTGGATATGTGTGATAATGACCAAAAATGTAAAACACAATGGTAAATTATTCAAATTAACCAATTATTATATTGCATAGCGGCATTAGATGTCCTCTAACTAACTTGGAGTCAAGAATGGACTCAACCTCATTTTCTTCATGCCTCATATTCTTCATGCCCTTGAATTATCATAGGAGAAGGTCCGGAGTGAGGAAGGAGTCCAAATTTTTGTGAAGTTCTGGCAGGTTTTAATAGAGATACATGAAAAGTAGTTGGAATTTTGAGGGTACGCGGAAGTTTGAGCCTGAAGGCTACAGGATTAATCTTCTTAATTATGAGGAAAGGACCGATGTACCGAGGATTCAATTTTCGACAAGGTTGATTTATTCGAATATTTTTTGAAGCCAACCATACTCTATCTCCAACCTTGAAATTACATTGATGACGATGAAGATCTTCCCGAGTATGGACTTGAACTGCTGCTCGTCTGAGGCAATATCTTACTTTTGCCCAGATATCCCTCATCCTCCTTGCATTGGCTCGAGCTTCAGGAAAAGGAGACACTTGAGGTTGAAACAGGGAGTTAGATCTGGGATGATAGCCCCAGATGCAATAAAAAGGTGAAGTCTTTGTAGCAGAATGCATAGCGTTGTTGTACGCAAATTCAGCCCACGGAATATTCTCAGACCAATTATCCTGTAACTTAGAAGTGTAGCATCTAAGGAATTGTTTAAGAACCTGGTTAACCCACTCAGTTTGCCCGTTGGTTTGTGGATGATATCCGGGGACAGGCTGATGTTGATCTGAAGTTGATGACAAAAAGCTCTCCAAAACTGAGCAACAAATTGTGGACCTCTATCTGAGACTATGGGCCTGATCCAGAGGTACGCCGATGTGCTGTGCTTACTAAAGCACAGCGTATCGGCGTTCACTTACCCTGTGCGGGCGTATGGCCCCTTCTTTACGCCGGCTGAAGGCTATCCTAACTTCAGCCAGAGATAGGAAGGGGCCATACGCTCGCACAGGAGCGTATGGCCGCCTAGCCCGCCCTTGCTTACTAAAGCACAGCGTATCGGTGTTCACTTACCTTGACACTCCCCCTGTGCGGGCGTATGGCCCCTTCCTTACGCTGGCTGAAGGCTACCCTAACTTCAGCCGGTGTAAGGAAGGGGCCATACGCTCGCACAGGAGCGTATGGACGCCTAGCCCGCCCTCCCACCCTCATTTAACTAACTCCCCCCACCCACCTGCACTAACCTTAACGTAGGGACGCTGGGGGACGTCCCCTCCAGCATCCCTACGGCGCTGCTACGGACGCCCGATCCAGGATTGGGCGTTGCCGTAGCAACGCCGGGCAACATCTGCCTGGCGCATGCGCAGATCGGCTGAAAAGGATCAGGCTCTATGTCCCTATGAAGACTATGGAGTCTTACAATGTCTTTGACAAAAATGTTGGCAAGAGTTCTAGCGCAAGGAAGTCCAGAGAGAGGAATGAAATGCGCCATTTTGCTGAATCGGTCCACTACCACCCATACAACTGTATTACCTTCAGAGCTGGTTAAATCGGTGATGAAATCCATGGAAAGATGAGTCCATGGACCTTTTGGAATAGGTAAAGGGTGGAGTGGACTGAAAGGTAAAGAACGAGGAGACTTGTTCTGGGCACAGATACTGCATGCTCCAATGAATTCTTTAATGTCGTCAGACACACCAAACCGTACGAGAGGCCAGTTCTGACATCTTATGGACTCCGGGTTGTCCTGCAGCTTTGCTAGCATGAATTTCCAAGAGAACTGTTTTCCGAAGATTGTGTGGTACAAAGAGACAACCTTCTGGACCTGTATGGGGAGCTTCACCCTGTGCCTGATTGATGCAAGAGAACAAATCTTTATAGAGACCAGCCAGAATGATCTTCTTAGAAATGATGGGTAGCGGAGGCAACAAGGAAGGATGTTCAGGGAGAAAAGAACGTGATAGAGCATCCGCTCTGCGATTCAAGGACCCTGGGCGATAAATAATCTTGAAGTTGAATCTTGTGAAGAAAAGTGCCCATCTGGCCTGTCTGGGGTTCAGTCTCCTGGCCGCTTCAATAAATGCAAGATTTTTATTATCCGTCAAAACAATAATCTCATGTTTAGAACCCTCCAGCCAATGCCTCCATTCCTCAAAGGCAAGCTTGATGCCCAAAGGTTCCCTGTTTCCTACATCATAGCTGTGCTCTGCACTGGTGAATTTCTTAGAAAGGTAGGCACAGGGATAAAGCTCCTGGTCCTGGGGATCTCTCTGAGATAAGACTACCCCAGCACCGACATCGGAGGCATCCACTTAAACAATGAAAGGGAAATCAGGATTTGGATGCCGCAACACAGGAGTAGAAATGAAGGCTTGTTTGAGTTCTTTGAAAGCTTTCAAAGCTTGAGGAGACCAATTGGCGGTGTCAGCTCCCTTTTTCATCAGCGCAGTGATGGGCGACATAATCAAGGAGAATTTTTGGATAAATCGACGATAATAGTTCGAAAAACCTTGGAACCTATGGATGGCTCTTAAATTGGTTGGCTGAACCCATTCAGAAAATGCTTTAACCTTTTCAGGGTCCATAGAGAACCCTTTAGGAGAGATTATGTATCCTAAGAGGATAACTTGTTTGACCTCAAATTCGCATTTCTCTATTTTAGCATAAAGCTGATTCTCGTGAAGCTTGGACAGGACTTGGTACACATGGTCTCTGTGAGAATCCAGGGATGAAGAATAGATTAAAATGTCATCAAGGTATACCACAACAAATCTTCCCAAGAAATCACGGAGAGTGTCATTAATTAGATCCTGGATGACGGCAGGGGCATTACATAGCCCAAAAGGCATCATAAGATATTCATAATGTCCTGATTGGGTGTTAAAAGCCGTCTTCCATTCATCTCCATCCTTAATGCGGATTCCCTGCGCTCATATCTGGTGTAAGTGTAAAACAGAGAAGCCTTTTCTTCATTAAATGGCCCTATTTTCAGTTTAAGCACAGCCCTACAGCATTCTCCAATATCTATATAGATAACAGAAGCATCAGATCCACCTGGGAGAATGGAATCACTTAGAGAGCTTTTGGTCACCAGGTTTGAAGCTGTCATTGTCTGTTATTCTTTTACTTCTACTATAAGTCACCTTATATATTCTTTACCACTATTTTACAGAATACACATAATACACACATGAGAACTATTGCTGATTGCCTATGGGTCAATTTTTCCATGTCCAGGTTTTTTCATTAATTTTTTATACAGCCTTAATATCAGCATACTCTACTCAGGTGTTATATAAAATAATGTTCTACATTTTTAGGAGTTTAATATGATTGTAAAGCTAAAATAACATGTTTACTTGTATGAGCCGCTGCCTTACACCTCTCAGCCTCTGCCTACACAAATGCGTTTCCATGATATAAAAGTATGCTCCTTTTCAGCCCATTGTCTGCAGAGTTACACATGTCAGAACTCTGGATAGGACGCATTGAGTCATTAAAGTAAACAGGGGTTGTAGAGGGTGATAGCGCTGGATATGTGTGATAATGACCAAAAATGTAAAACACAAGGGTAAATTATTCAAATTAACCAATTATTATATTGCATAGCGGCATTAGATGCTACTATTGCAATATAATAATTGGTTAATTTGAATAATTTACCATTGTGTTTTACATTTTTTGTCATTATCACACATATCCAGCGCTATCACCCACTACATCCCCTGTTTATTTTATTGTTTCTATTTTGAAAGGTTTGGACCCTTTCTTATAGTGGGAGACTCCTGCAGGTTATTGCTTTAGCGCTTTTAAAGTGGTATACCCTAATCTTTTACAGGACGCATGGAGTGTTAGCAGCGGATTTGTGCATCTGCTGCTCAATAACTCAAAAGGAGGTTCACACAGAGTAAAAACTCGCTAAGATTACACCTAAAAACAATGTAAATGTAAGACTTGATCCATGGCTGCCACTCACACATTTTGAAGGTGTAAAGAAAATGATTTTTAGCTTTGCAAATCTGCACAACAGGAGTGAGCACAAAAAAGATTCTGCAAAGCTGCTGAATTCCCATATATGTGCTCTGTGCTAGTGGAAACTTTATAACTACACTATAATGTATTTTTTATTTATTTTTCTAATGTATGAATAGCAGCAGATTCCCACATTTTTAGCACAATAATGAATAATTTCAAATTGAAAAATACACTCACAATGCGAATCACAATCTACGCAATGAAATTCTACATAGATAGCGTAAAATAGCATGCGTAGTAGCTCTGAACAGAAATATAGGCACGTAAGTAAAAATATTCATTGTTGTTCGGTCCTCTGATTGTCCTAATGTTGTCCCAGTGTACAGAGTAGAAAATGTCTCTGTATATGCGATGGTACACTCCATAGTTATATCCTCCTCTCACTGCATATTGGTACTTTTATGAAGGAAATCTGTAATGTAACCATCTGAATTTATTGCTGGTAATTAACAGAATAACACATAATAATCTTCATGTCTAACAATTCATATCTTCCTTATACTTAACATAATAGAATCAAATACATGGGGACGACTGAAAATAAACTTTGCAAGTTATTAATATAACTAAAGGTAAAAATAAACCAAACAGTAAAACAAACGTATACAGATATTGTTTACCTTTATCTACTGCATCAGTATATAAAAAGTCCCTAATAATTATACACTTAATCCAAGAAAGGTTATTAAAAGATTATTAAAATTAAAAAGTCCCATTGAAAGCTCAAACAAAAAAGAAATCAGCGCTCAAAAATATGTATATATTACCCAAATAATTTATGATACACCCTCCAGCAGCTACTTAAGGGAGACCAGCCCTTTTGGTACAAAAAAATGAAGAGAAAAAGAGCGCTTGGAGAGTGTAAACTATTTTTTGTAAAAATAACACAATAAAAAGTATTAAAATTCAAAACAAATCAATCTAGCATCAATGTTACAGATTATAAAAAAACATTAAATAAAGATGAACTGAGCACCGCCTAGGTGAGAAGTAGCATAAGCGACCAGCTGTGCCTGACAGACATCAGTCAAGCTGGTTTCAGATGTTTCTAGAATATGTTAATAAGGGTTGCTTTTGATTGGTTAAAGGGGTTTGGTTAGGTCATAGGTCAGGTGACAGTAGTTTTATAAAAGTGTACATTTTTTTCCACAGATGGGGCATAGGTTGGGCGGCAGAGGTGTGTGTCACCGTATTTGTTTTGGCGCAATTGTTTAAAAAAGAAAAGAGGAATGTAAATATCTGTTATCAGAGGCGCAGCCTTCGAGATATTATTGGGTCACCTGTCGCAGGATGGGACCTGGTTTCTGCCTCCTCCTTAGTTGAGGTGTGCACATGAAGAGATGGAGCCAGGGGGGTTGGGGGGAGGTGGGGGCGCCTTTAACGATGATGTAATGTCATCGCTTTTTGTTCCTGGTGTGACACCACCTACTATGGCCACCTTGCTCAACCCTAAATTTTATAGTCATTCAAAATTCACCAATTTTAGTAACTTTACTATTAATAAACTATGTCACCTTTTAAAAGCCAATTGAGGTTGTCTGTGTCTTATTTCATTTGATTTGGTGTTTTGAGTGTGACTGATGTGTGTGGGGTGTCAGCTGTTGCTCGCTTATAAGATCCGTTCATGCTAATAACCACTATATTGGAGTGTATGCAGCACAAAGAGGTAGATGGAAACAAATCCCAATAAAGGCTCAGAATGAGCTCAGGCTAAAATGGAGCATGTATCTAGAGATGACAATAAGAGACACAATGATTAATTTGTTGGTAAATGCTCAAATGCTTTTTTATTATCTGTAATATTGATGCTAGATTGATTTGTTTTGAATTTTAATACATTTGATTGTATTATTTTTACAATAAATATTTTACACTCTCCAAGCGCTCTTTTTCTCTTCATCTTTCTATTTAAAATCTAAGTATTGTAGACGACAGAAACATTCTATCAAATAAATACAGTTTATAGAATTGCACATGATATGTGTCTGTTTCTGTGTTCATCTCTTTCACTGTTCTGCACATATTGCATATCAAGTCAAGAAAATCATATTGTTTCAATTTAAATGGTTGCAAAACATTTCTCAAGGAGCTCTTATCACTATTCCACACAAAAAGTATATTGTCTGTATATCTACAGTATTCTTTTAGGCCTATTTCACAAGGAGGTCAGTATACACCCATTGTTCCTCCCACTATATTATAAAAATATTGGTATAAATAAATATTTTCTGCAACAAGAAGGTACATAAATGGGGATAAAATTTTCCCCCTACTATGCCAGTATATTCATATCATATCACAATATCAGGAGTTTGATCCAGATATCCCGATCCTGATATTTCAAACATACCATAAGATCAAATACTCATATCAGAGTGTTTCTGGTGTGATTATTGAGCATTAGGAAAATCCATTCTGATCACTCACTGCAACGATAATTGGCCTTTAAATTGTATAACCTGGATAATAATTGTTCTAGTATATGTACTGCTTTACATATTTACATACCCATATACATACCCATATAATACATTTAATACATATTTACATACCCATATAAGTCAGTCTATTAAAATAATCTTTAAATACTGTAATATTCTGATCATTTTTCAAACATCTTTGAATGATTTTTGAATAGCAGCACATTGCCAGCATTTATCTCCAGGAGTTGTAATATCTATTTTTCTTATTGTATTCTTTATTCTGATTAAAGAATTAAAGGTCAGGAATCAAACCTGCAACCTTGGTGCTTATAGCACCACACTCTAACATTTGAGTTTTGAATTACATTTTTATGATAAAACTGCAATCTGCTATTAGAGGCAATAGCCAAACACAGCAATTGACACCGACGTGATATGAACACACAACCTTCTGATCTGGAGTCAGATGCCACAAGGTCATATATGCATGTTTTGAACCTCACTCCACATTGCTACTGGGACTGTCTGGTAGACCTCATAATGGGGACGATGCATTGATGCCACGAGGTCACATACGCATGTTTTGAACCTCACTCCACATTGCCCCTGGGACTGTTTGATCGACCTCATGCTGGGGAAGATGCATTCATGAGGATAGGTATATTCTCTCTTGGTCCCTGAAACAAAAGCTATGTCTGGGTATATCCCAGAAAATCTTGCTCAGGGTTTCATCCACCCTTTCTTCTTTTCCAGCTGGTACTGGGTTTTGTAAAATGCATGCTGTGAGCACTAAACAGGGCTGAGAGAGCAAGAAGAGATGGGGGAATGGAGCTGGAGGAGATAACAGGAGAAAAAGATGTCCCTGTTTATGAGTGCAAGGGCTGGGGGATAGAGTGACAGAGAGAGACAGAAAGGCAAAGTCAAGGGCAGAGAAGAGTGTGCTTTTGACAGGATGGCGAGAGTAGAAAGCAGGGGATCAAGGGAGAAGGTAAACAAAGGAATGTCCCGTGTGTTGATGTTTTGCCTTGTGAGGATGTGTTTGGGTTTGTGGGAAAGAGGAAAGGGAGAAACAGAGGAGGTGATTTCAAAGAAAAGAAATGCACAGATGGTGAGGTCAATAAGAGTGCAGTGGGAGGAAGAGACAATTTTAAGAAAGTGACCTTGCATGTGAGTGGTGGAGGTCATCTATTGTGTCAAAGGACAAGGATAAGTGGAGAGGTTTAGAGGCGTTGGGGTGGAAGGAATTCTTACAGGGAATGTTTAAATCACCCAAGACGATGTAGGGGAGATCAGAGGAGAGATAATGGGGAAGCTAGGCCTCAAAGTGCTTAAAGATTTGGGAGCAAGGACTTGGAGATTAGTAGATGATGACTGCACAGAGGTTGATAAGATGAGGAAGGGCTCAGGGAAAGAAATGCGGAAAATGCTAGAGGCAGAGAGGAGGAGGCCAACGCCACGCCACCAATCATCCTCCTCACTCCTGCAACTCTTCCAATCTCAGCCACATCACACCTCACTATAGTTCTCTTGTACTGCCACAATTACTGACATGATTCATCGTATTACGCAATTTCATCAGAGAAAGCAGTGGATAGAAAATGCAAAGTGAATGAGACCCATCTGCTTAAAATACCTTCCACAGCACTAATACCATTTGCTTCAGCAAGTGGTGGCTGTTTAACTCAGTTGGTTAGAGCGTGCAGCAAATAAAACCAAGGTCGTGGGTTCGATCCCCATACAGGCCTTTTATTGTTTCTTATCTGTCTGACTTGATTAACAGGTCAATTGCCATGAATTCCTCCTACCGGTCCATTACAACCTCTACCTGTACCCTCCTATCCTTGGTCCCCTATATCAATGAATTTAATCAAAGACTTACCTCATTCCTGTGTTTATACCACTATCTAGGTGGTTGTAGAATCTTTTTCCAAGATGGCCCATTTTGTACTCTTATTAGGACTGACTTCTGCACTAGAGTTATCTCAACTATGTATTAAAGATATTTTCCATTTTCATTGGTGCCCAGAAGAGATTGTCTGTGACCGGGGGTACAATTTGTAGCAAAGTTTCAGCAGGCTTTATGTAAGAGTCTACAATTTTCCTTGAAATGTTTTTCTGCTTACCACTCACAAAAGAAAGGTCAAACTAAACCTGTTAACCAAGATCTCAAAACTTAGCTTTGTTTGTATGTGTCTTCGTCACAATATGATTGGGCATTACTTCTATGCTGTTCGGAATTCGCCCACAACAACCATTACCATGTGTCTTCCGCAAATTGCACCCTTTCTTACAGTAAATAATTATCATCCCAAAGTACCCAAGTTTTCTGCACTTCTGATGTGCGTGCTCCAAATTGGTCAAGAAATTTCATAGAAAACTTAATGGAAGAATCTCAGTTTCAGCATTCAGTGACAACTCATAAGGGGTGGGTGTACTGTCACAAAACACAGTACTTAAAGGGCTAAGCGCAGTCACTCTCTTGGTTTGTACAGCCACACTGGGCCTGGTCCTTCATCGCAGCCTGTTCAGACCTGAGACAACCATGTTTCCTGAACTGTTCTGAGTTCCATAGCATCAGAGTTACCTTGCTCTTGGACCCAGCAATGTTCCTTGCTGTAAGCTGACTGCTGTGTGACAATCATGTGCTAATACTTAAGCATTTGAGTCTTGAATTACATTTTTATGGTAAAACTGCAATCTGCTATTAGAGGCAATAGCCAAACACAGCAATTGACACCGACGTGATATGAACACACAACCTTCTGATCTGGAGTCAGATGCCACAAGGTCATATATGCATGTTTTGAACCTCACTCCACATTGCTACTGGGACTGTCTGGTCGACCTCATACTGGGGAAGATGCATTCATGAGGATAGGTATATTCTCTCTTGGTCCCTGAAACAAAAGCTATGTCTGGGTATATCCCAGAAAATCTTGCTCAGGGTTTCATCCACCCTTTCTTCTTTTCCAGCTGGTACTGGGTTTTGTAAAATGCATGCTGTGCTTGAAGAGATGGGGGAATGGAACTGGAGGAGATAACAGGAGAAAAAGATGTCCCTGTTTATGAGTGCAAGGGCTTGTGGATAGAGTGACAGAGAGAGACAGAAAGGCAAAGTCAAGGGCAGAGAAGAGTGTGCTTTTGAAAGGATGGCAAGAGTAGAAAGGAGGGGATCAAGGGAGAAGGTAAACAAAGTAATGTCCCGTGTGTTGATGTTTTGCCTTGTGAGGATGTGTTTGGGTTTGTGGGAAAGAGGAAAGGGAGAAACAGAGGAGGTGATTTCAAAGAAAAGAAATGAACAGGTGGTGAGGTCAATAAGAGTGCAGTAGGAGGAGGAGATAATTTTAAGAAAGTGACCTTGCATGTGAGTGGTGGAGGTCATCTATTGTGTCAAAGGACAAGGATAAGTGGAGAGGTTTAGAGGCATTGGGGTGGAAGGAATTCTTACCAGGAAGGTGAAAATCTCCAAGACGATGTAGGGGAGATCAGAGGAGAGATAATGGGGAAGCTAGGCCTCAAAGTGCTTAAAGATTTGGGAGCAAGGACTTGGGGATTAGTAGATGATGGCTGCACAGAGGTTGATAAGATGAGGAAGGGCTCAGGGAAGGATATGCGGAAAATGCCAGAGGCAGAGAGGAGGAGGCCAACATCACGCCACCAATCATCCTCCTCACTCCTGCAACTCTTCCAATCTCATCCACATCACACCTCACCATAGTTCTCTTGTACTGCCACAATTACTGACATGATTCATCGTATTAGGCGATTTCATCAGAGAAAGCAGTGGATAGAAAATGCAAAGTGAATGAGACCCATCTGCTTAAAATACCTTCCCCAGCAATAATACCGTTTACTTCACCAAGTGGTGGCTGGTTAGCTCAGTTGGTTAGAGCGTGCAGCAAATAAAGCCAAGGTCGTGGGTTCGATCCCCGTACGGGCCTTTTATTGTTTCTTATTTGTCTGACTTTATTAACAGGTCAATTGGCATGAAATCTTCCTTCCGGTCTATTACAACCTCTACCTGTACCCTCCTATCCTTGGTCCCCTATATCAATGAATTTAATCAAAGACTTACCTCCTTCCTTTGTTTATACCACTATCTAGGTGGTTGTAGAATCTTTTTCCAAGATGGCCCATATTGCACTCTTATTAGGACTGACTTCTGCACTAGAGCTATCTCAACTATATATTAAAGAGATTTTCCATTTTCATGGGTGCCCAGAAGAGATTGTCTGTGACCGGGGGTACAATTTGTAGCAAAGTTTCGGCAGGCTTTATGTAAGAGTCTACAATTTTCCTTGAAATGTTTTTCTGCTTACGACTCACAAAAGAAAGGTCAAACTAAACCTGTCACGTTCTGTGGATATTTGGGATCGGTTCCGGGTTTTAGGGATGACGACAACAGTGTTGGATTAAAATGAAACTGAGCAGGCTTAATGACTGAGGGTTGCATACATAGATACAAATGGAAATAAGTCCCGAATGAGGTGGTAGTGGAAGGATCTTCAAGAGAGTTCGTTAGGCACAGGTGTAAAGTCCAACAATAGCAGTGGAAGTCCGACTAGAGTTTAATGGAAATAGATAATAGGTGAACCAAAGGGTGGTGCAAATAGTAGAGGCAGACAATGGGGCAGATCGTAGCAGGACCGTATTTGCAGAACTGGTTGCAACTGAGGACGTCAGCTGAGACACAGGACTTGACTCCGGACAGGACCTTGGGACCGGACCTCAGGGTTGAACCTCAGGATTGGACCGTAGATCTGATGTGCTGAATCTGGACCTCTGGACTGGACCTCTGGACCTTGCTCTTCAGCAATGTTCCTTGCTGTAAGCTGACTGCTGTGTGACAATCATGTGCTAGTACTCAAGCATTTAAGTCTTGAATTACATTTTTATGATAAAACCGCAATCCGCTATTAGAGACAATAGCCAAACACTGCACTGCACACCGACGTGATATGAACACACAACCTTCTGATCTGGAGTCAGATGCCACGAGGTCACATACGCATGTTTTGAACCTCACTCCACATTGCCCCTGGGACTGTCTGATCGACCTCATGCTGGGGAAGATGCATTCATGAGGATAGGTATATTCTCTCTTGGTCCCTGAAACAAAAGCTATGTCTGGGTATATCCCAGAAAATCTTGCTCAGGGTTTCATCCACCCTTTCTTCTTTTCCAGCTGGTACTGGGTTTTGTAAAATGCATGCTGTGAGCACTAAACAGGGCTGAGAGAGCAAGAAGAGATGGGGGAATGGAGCTGGAGGAGATAACAGGAGAAAAAGATGTCCCTGTTTATGAGTGCAAGGGCTGGGGGATAGAGTGACAGAGAGAGACAGAAAGGCAAAGTCAAGGGCAGAGAAGAGTGTGCTTTTGACAGGATGGCGAGAGTAGAAAGCAGGGGATCAAGGGAGAAGGTAAACAAAGGAATGTCCCGTGTGTTGATGTTTTGCCTTGTGAGGATGTGTTTGGGTTTGTGGGAAAGAGGAAAGGGAGAAACAGAGGAGGTGATTTCAAAGAAAAGAAATGAACAGATGGTGAGGTCAATAAGAGTGCAGTGGGAGGAAGAGACAATTTTAAGAAAGTGACCTTGCATGTGAGTGGTGCAGGTCATCTATTGTGTCAATGGACAAGGATAAGTGGAGAGGTTTAGAGGCGTTGGGGTGGAAGGAATTCTTACCGGGAAGGTTTAAATCACCCAAGACGATGTAGGGGAGATCAGAGGAGAGATAATGGGGAAGCTAGGCCTCAAAGTGCTTAAAGATTTGGGAGCAAGGACTTGGGGATTAGAAGATGATGGCTGCACAGAGGTTGATAACATGAGGAAGGGCTCAGGGAAGGAAATGCGGAAAATGCCAGAGGCAGAGAGGAGGAGGCCAACGCCACGCCACCAATCATCCTCCTAACTCCTGCAACTCTTCCAATCTCATCCACATCACACCTCAACATAGTTCTCTTGTACTGCCACAATTACTGAAATGGTTCATCGTATTAGGCGATTTCATCAGAGAAAGCAGTGGATAGAAAATGCAAAGTCAATGAGACCCATCTGCTTAAAATACCTTCCCCAGCACTAATACCATTTGCTTCACCAAGTGGTGGCCGGTTAGCTCAGTTGGTTAGAGCGTGGTGCTAATAA
>WWET01009269.1:11280-23087 GCA_011038615.1 Limnodynastes dumerilii
TATTCTAGTTTGTATATTCGCCACACTTCATTAATAATAGATGACAAAGAAGGGGGAAAATCCTGCTTCCACTGCGCTGCGATCTGACACTTAGTGGCGCTAAGGATATGCTTAATAAGGAGACGGGCGCTCTTAGAGGTGTCCGGAATAGGACGGGGGAGTAGGGAGTAGGTGGGCGAGGCTGGGACACGAACACCCGTGATAGAGAGGATCAGGCAATGGACCTCCTGCCAAAGGGTTACCACTGCTGGGCAAGTCCACCATATATGGTACAGGGTGCCCTCCTCACCGCAGCGTCTCCAGCATGCCGCAGAGGCAGAAGGAAATATTACGCTCAGCCTCTTGGGAGTCAGGTACCAACGGTAGTAAATTTTATGGGCGTTTTCGTTGATACGGACGCATATAGAGGTTTTAGCTAGATTCTCTCGAATTGATACCCAGTCCTCTTCGTCCAATGTCTCTCCAAGATCCCGCTCCCACTGTAGCTCATGGGGGTCCTTTGTAGGGCGTTTGTGGCGGAGAAACAGCCGATAAAAGGTCGAAATGAGTTTCGTCGGAGGGGACCGCAGGGCGCACAATGACTCTACTGTAGTGGAACTGGAAGTGTAAAATTGTGGAGGAGCAAGGGAGTTATAGAAATGGCGCAGCTGGAGATACTGAAAAAAGCAGGTATTAGGAAGGTGAAGTCTGGTCTGTAGCTCCGTAAATGAGGGGAAAACACGGAGAGGGGACAAATCCGCGAAATGGCAGATGCCACTAGCTATCCATGGGGAAAAGGAGTGTCTATCAAATCCGGGTTGAAAAAGCGGATTGTTCCAAAGGGGATAAAGACGCCAGGGTTGAGCTAGTAGCTCGTATGTTTTGGTAAGCTTATCCCAAATAGATATAGAAAAGGCTAAAGAGGGCAGAAGAGAGGATAGAGTGGGTCTATGACGGGGTAGGAGCCAGAGAAAGGAGGAGGCAGAGACGGGGTCAGGGTAATGGGCTTCAATGTCTGACCATACTCTGGTGCCTGCAGGCGAGTGTAACGATATACATTGGGTGAAATGCGCAGCTCTATAGTAAGCCAAAAAGTTTGGAGCACCCAGACCTCCCTCCCCAATAGGCCGGCATAAAGTTTCCTGGCGGATCCGGGGCTTACGGGCGGACCAGATGAATTTAGTAGCCAGTTGTTGCAGGGTTTTGAAATATTTTATGGGAATTCTAATGGGCAGAGTTTGGAAAAGGTATAAAAGGCGGGGGAGAATATTCATTTTCAGAGAATTAATCCTACCTATCCACGAGATGATATATTTGTCCCACTTTTCCAGGTCAGTTTTAATGCTAGAGAATAGGGGGGGGAAATTAGCTGCAAATAGGTGTTGGTAGGATTTTGTTAGGAAGATACCCAGATATTTGAGCTGTTTAGTTTGCCAGCGGAAATTAAATGACTGTCTGAGCTGATGAAGTAGGGAAGGGGGCAGATGCAGTGGCAAAATCTCAGATTTATTGGCATTAACTTTATAATTAGAAAGGGTCCCAAAGTCTGTTAAGTCTTTAAGAAGATTGGGAAGGGACACGACAGGGTTGGAGAGAGTCAACAGAATGTCATCTGCATAAAGGGAGATTTTATAATCGGTGGGGCCAACTACGATACCAGTAACGTCGGGGTTGTTCCTAATTTTTATGGCAAGGGGTTCAATCATTAGGGCAAATATGAGAGGGGATAGAGGGCAACCCTGTCTAGTGCCATTACAGATAGTGAAAGGAGAGGATTTGAATCCATTGGCCAAAACAGATGCCGAAGGATTACAATAGAGAGCCGCTATGGCGTTCAAAAAGGGGCCTCGGATGCCCATGGTCGAGAGAACCAGTCGCATGTACGTCCAGTCCACCCTATCAAACGCCTTTTCCGCATCCAATGCCACCACAAGAGCAGGGAGACCGCGGGTGTCAGCTATCCGGATGAGATCAATGGCTCTCCTAGTATTGTCGGACGCTTGACGCCCGGGGATAAATCCCACTTGATCTGGGTGTACTAGCGAGGTGATGATCATATTCAAGCGATTTGCCAGGATTTTGGCGAAAAGCTTGAGGTCGACATTAAGGAGTGAGATGGGCCTATAATTGCTACAGGAAGTAGGGTCTCTACCCGGCTTTGGGATCACCACGATCTCTGCTCCCGTGGTGGCCGGATCAAATTTTGCTCCAGATAGAATAGAATTAAATAAAGTGAGAAGCATAGGCGAAAGCTGCGCTGCGAATTTCTTGTAATAAATGGCAGTGAATCCGTCAGGGCCAGGAGCAGACGCGTTTTTTAGGTCTTTAATGGTATCTAGTATTTCCTGGGAAGTAATGGCTCTATTAAGAAATAGTTGTTGTTTGAGGGTAATTTGTGGGAGAGGGATAGAGCTAAGGAAGTCCCTGACTTTGGCAGTTAATGTTGCCGAATTGGAGAAATGAGGTTCTAAGTTATAAAGGGAAGAATAAAATTCTTTGAACGAGTCAGCGATCAGTTTGGGGTTATGAATCATGGACCCCTCCTGCGACCTAATAGCCGCAATGTGATTTCTGGTGCGTTTATCCCTCAACTTCTGAGCTAGTAAACGGTCCGCTCTGTCCCCCTTTTCATAATATTTTTGTTTGAGCCACTGCAAGGTTTTAGCAGCTTTCTTAGAAAGCAGCTGGTGAAGCTGACCTTTCAGCGCTAGTAATTTAATACGTGTCTTCCGCTTGGGAAATCTTTGGAAGCGGGTTGTTAGGGAGGTGATCTGGGTCTCCAGGGCTTGAATAAGTGCTTTCTCAACTTTATGCTTATTAGCTGCTAAGGCAATCAGGGTACCACGGACCGACGCTTTATGCGCCTCCCAGACTATGGCCGGGGAGACCTCGGGAGAGGAATTAAATGAAATATAATCAGTGATGGCAAGCGCAATAGAGTCTACGTGGGCTTGAGAGAGGAGCAGCGAATCATCTAAACGCCATTTGAAAACCGAAGGGCGAGGGGCTGATAGGTCAACCATAAGGGAGACGGAGGAATGATCAGACCAGACTACCGGATTGATAGAGGCGTGGAAGAGGTGCTGAGAAAGGTTACGATCCACGAGAATCATGTCAATACGTGAGTGAGTATCGTGAGGGGAAGAGTAATGTGTGAATTGTTTGCTAGTGGGGTATAGGATGCGCCAAGAGTCATATAAGTCAAATCGGGTGAGCATGGTAGCGAGAGTCTTGGAGAGGCGGACGGATCCTGGCGGAGCCGGCTGAGGGGCTGAACGATCAAGGGCAGGGTCGAGAAAAGCGTTGAAATCGCCACCAATTATAATAGAGCCCTGCGCCAGCTGCGATAGGATTTGAAAAAACTCGGTGAGAAAGGCACCCTGGCCGACATTGGGAGCGTAAACTGAAGCCACAGTGATAGAAGTGGGCCCTAGCGAGCCAGTTAGTATGAGAAATCGGCCAAGTGGATCCGCCGTGGAGGAGATAAGAGAGAAGGGGACTTTATGGCAGAATAGGATCGCAGTGCCCCGTTGCTTAGAGTCGGTGGAAGCATAAAAAGCCTGCGAATAATAGTTACTTTGCAGACCCGGGTGTGGTATTTTAAAATGGGTTTCTTGTAGAAAAGCAATGTCTACCGAGTGGCGTTTAAGTTGTTGCAAGGCTATAGTACGCTTTGATGGGGAATTTAGACCGTTAACATTCAAGGATAGAATTTTGAGTGTCATGGAGGATGGAACGTCAGAAAAGCTGAGATAGTTACATGTACTCCTTCAGGGTATGTAAGGGAAGGATAGAGGGAGACCATGCTCCTGTTGCGGAGTAAGGTCCAGGGAAGACAGACTAGGTACCAGTCCAGTACCGGAAATATGTGAGGGGTGGGTCGCCGCCAGGGGAGGCGAGAGGCGACCATGCTATAAGATATTAAGGAGAGAGGTGGAGAACGTGGTGGGATTAGGGGTAATGCGAATGAAAGCAAACAATCATACACTATGAATAACAATAAACCATTGAACCACAAACCTGTAAGGAAAAAAAAAAAAGGGGGGGGGTCACTAGAGCAGTGCAAGCAATAGCATACTATATAACACGAAATAGACTATAAAAATTAAAGATATAAAGTTGAAGCGGACAACAAGCAAATCTCACGCGATCCCGGAAACGAGGAGTCAGAGAAGTCCCGAGTGTCCACCGCCAAGGCCACAGTAGGTCGGGGACTTTGGAGGCACAGGGTCGTAGATAATAAAGATGGACCGTGTGAGTTCTGTATGCTTTGTCCATCTAAGCCGTGGCCCACTCAGGTGGAGGCGGTCTTCTTCTGGAAGGGGCCGAGGAGGTAGATGCCAGATCCTCGGAGTCTGAACCGGAGAGCAGGCCAAGTAGACGGAGCGTGTGGAGGCCTTGTTCTGGGGCCTTTATCACATGCGTGTTGCCCGAGTGGGAGAAGATGAGCTGAAAAGGAAACCCCCACCTATAGCGAATGCTGTTGGAACGCAGGATTCGTGTGACCTCCGCCAGATCCCTTCGTTTCTTCAGGGTGGTGGGAGCTAAGTCTTGGAAGACTTGTGGCGAAGTCTCTTGAAAGTCGATGGTAGGTGAATTCCGAGCAGCTTGTAGGATACGTTCTTTGCTTGCGAAGTAGTGAAGCCGGACAACGATGTCCCGAGGGGGCTGCCCGGATGAGGGTTTGTTGCGGAGGGCTCGATGGGCCCGGTCCAGAAGGAGATCTGCGCTGGAGACATCTGGGAGTAGATGTTTGAACAGACCCTCAAGGTATATAGGAAGATCGGAACTGGAGATGGATTCCGGCACATTCTTAATGCGAAGATTATTGCGCCTCGAGCGGTTTTCCTGATCCTCCATTTGCTCTTTCAGAGAGTCTAACTCAGCGCGAATAGCAGTCAGATCTTCCTCTGTTTGTGTCTGATATGTGCATAGCTCGTCCGTTTTCTTTTCAAGAGAATCTGTACGAGAGCCTATGGCAGCAATTTCAGATCGCAGTTCAGCCAACATGGAGCGGATCTCGGTTTGGATAGTTATCTTGACTTGAGAGGTGATCTCTGATATGGAGGGATGTTGAGAATTACTATCAGACTCTGGCTGAGGAGACTCATGAGGCGAGGGAGGTGACGGAGACGGTGGTTTCTCACGCCTAGAAAACATGCTTGGAGTATGAGGCGTTTTTTTCTGTCTTTGAGACATAACAACAGTAATGACGGTTTGAACAGAAGTAGCAGTGGTTATGGAAGGAAGAAAAGAGATGTGGTTCTCTCAATACGTATGGCTTAGTCCCACCAGGTTCTCATGGGGTTAATAAGAGCGGTGAATCATAGCAATCAGGGAAACAGAAAAGTCAATCCTGTAAATTGGAGTGGGTTCTGCAGGTGAGCTGGAACTGCCCTCTAGTGGAGAGTATCAGTGGAACACCTGCCCAGAGCCTTCTTGCAGTCAGGCCTGAGTGATATGCAAAGGAAGCAGAGCTAATGTGGAGATGAGTGTTATGCTGCCCTCAATAGGGGGAAAATGGTTGCACAAGATGTCCAATAGAATGTCAGATTGATACTTGGGTGCTAGAGGCTGAGGGCACTTGCAGGGTTGTATGTGAGGGTATGTGTTGCTGCCACCTTAAAAAGTGAGAGGTGAGGGCAGAGGATGCTGGTGTAGAGCCCTGATGGGATGCCAGACACTGGCTTTAGCTGGAAGAGGAGCTGCAGGAGTACTGGGGAGCGTCCTGTGCAGAGAGATCCTCAGAGGGAGAAGGTGCAGAACACACACTCAGGGCCTCTGGTGGAGATTAACAGCCGCAGGGTAAGTGGAGGGAGGCACCACAGGGGTCCTGAGTGGAGAGATAGAGCTCCGTGCCTTGAAGCAGAGACCAGGAGCCCCGCGCTGGAGATTACCACGTGGCAGGAGCGCTGATCCAAGATGGCCGCCGGCAGCTATCAGCCTGCAGGAGGATTCCAACTGCTGCAGCACGGCACAGGGGTCTCAGAGACAAGTGGAACGGGACCCGCAAGCGTGACCAGGTAACTGTTTACCTCCGGTGCCCTCCGATGCCTTCCGCAGTGCAGGGTGCGAGGGGTCACAGGCTGACTTGCTGATGGTAGGCCTGAGTCCTTAACGGGGCGCCGGAGCCCCGCTGAGCTGGAAGGTAATGCGCCGATTCTGGGCTCTGATGGCTGAGGAGCAGTCCAGTCCACAGGGAGGACCAATTAGTAGGGGACAAAACCCCCGAAAGTCAGGGTTTAGAGTAGTTGAAAGGGGAGCTCTGTGCAGGTGCGACCGCTCTGCTCCGCGACGAGACCACGCCCCCCTATTCTTTTGATTTTTTATTCCGGCAGGGACGTATTTTAAACCCTTCTTTAACACATTTTCTTCATCTTCAGTTAAAATGTAATTGCTCAGATTGTATATTTTGGTAGTTTCTTTTTTATTTCAAGTAGATTTATGTACTCTTGTGGCTATCATTTTTCTCAATCTCCTTTTAATTTTATTATTAATGTTTCTTTATTTTTTTTGTTTAATACTTCTTTTTCCTCTCTTTCCTCTATTAGGAGCAGTGGGAATAGCTTGGTTTAAAATTATTTCTTCCTTCCTTTTGTATTGTTCCTGTGAAAATCCTGTTTTTTATTTTGAGGCTGTCCTCTGCTATTAGGTTTCTTTTTGTTCTGTTGTATGAAATGCTGATTATGGTGTCCAGATCTCAAATTATACCTAGGACTCAGATCTATTGAATCTCTGGCAACCTCAGCATAAGTTCTTGGTCTTCTAGATGTGTATCTAGATCTATAGTATCTACAGTCTCTATTATGTCTACTATGACTTCTATGGGATCTTTCATATTCAGTGTTTCTTCTATGTGCAGAATATTCTCTGCTCTTTGTCTACTAGTTTGTGCAATTTCATTAGGAATATCCTGATTACTGTTGCGTTGTTCTTCATTATAATATTTATCCCCATTTTCTTGATGGTCTTCCTCTATTAAATCTGAGTGATTTTTCCAATATAAGTCTTTTTTAAATTTCTGTTGTTTTCTATTTACTATTTCTCTTTCATGACGTTTAACTCTGTATATGATTTGTTCTTCACAATTTTTGAATATAGGTGAGTTCTCAAATTTTTTTAGGACTGTTTTTAAATTTTCTATTGTTTCTTCCATATCTTTTTGGGATTTACGTTTTTCTTTTATGATCAGATGCATCAGGGAGATAGAACAAGTGTGGAGAATATTCTCCCATTCTTTCATAAATGGGTCAGTTTGTAGGCTGTTAGCTGGTATTACATTAACTATTAAGCCTTTGGGGATAATATCATGAGATATATACTGTTCTAAGCTCACAGTCTCCCACCATGTATTGTTTTCTTTTATTAAAAGATTTTCTAATTTTATTCATAAGAGGTTCTAATCTTTCCTCTCTGTCATTTTCAATAGGTAGTTCTTCTAGGGAGAATGCCCTGTGGGCTAAGGATGTTCTATCCTCTAAATGTTTAAACATATCTGCGGTGTATGTTGCCCCTATATGTATAAAATTAATAGTAACAGAGGGCCTAAAAGGTCGTGAGGGGTATACTTCACCGCTTAGGTATACTGCAGCTGGCAGTGTTTGCACTATAATCCTACCGAATTATAAACATAAAATTATTACAAGATAAAAAATGTGTGCAAAAACAATATCCTGCGCTTTAACCAAATCTGATATGGGTCAAAGAAAAAATGCAATGCAGTATAAACACTAAATGAAAAAAGATATTATATCATACAATAAAGGAATTTCTAATACTTAATCAAGTGCTGATCTTTCTCTTGTCCTAAAATGCACTTTCAAGAATAATATGAGGTATCAAAGTCTCAATTTTATATTAAGAAATACAGGAGCAATTCCCTACTTTGTGATAATCGATCCAAAGTATCCAAGTCTCAATGTATAGAAAGATACACTGTTTCAATTCTCAGTCTCTCATCAGATGAAAAGCTGATGGATGGTATTTGCTGAGAGCTTATCCACAATATTGCAGGAAAGATATAAACATTCAAGGGTAATTTAGAGCACAGTACCGTTTCTATGGTCTTCGGTGCAGAGGGACGCCGGCAGGCTGTCTAACCACTGCCCGGGATGCGCTCCTGCTGTGCAGATGATCGCGGAAGCGTCTCCGTTGAAGCGAGGTTGCTGGTGCATGTGTGCTGGCTATGTGATGCTGCAGTGATAATTTCCTCTCCCCAGGTGTCTTCAATGATCTCTCTCCAGTGCTGGATGCTGTGATCCTTCTGTTGCCGCTTTGAATAGGAGATAGTTAGGGACCTGTATATTGCAGTAACTGGTGATCTGTTCTATGGCTCCAGATTAGTGCAAGGAGAGAAAAGAGAGAGACTCCTATTTTGCAAATAACGTTTTAAACTTCTCTTTATTGCACACAGGAAACATATAGTAGTATACTCACAAAAGAATTGGACACTTAAAATATAAATGTCAATATCGCTTTTTACACATGAAATACTCCAAAAAAGGGGACCATATAAGTCCTGAACTGGCCAACGCGTTTCAACCCACTCTGGGGGTCTTTTTCAAGGCTGTAATAATCTAAAACAGTGGGAGAGGGACCACGCTGTCTGTAAACTTTCAGGAGGACTGTTGAAAGAGCTTTCTACCCTGCTTTTAGCATACTGCATCCAAAATTTTTAATCCCAGTCGCGGCTGTAGTGCACACAGTGTCAGCGCCAGGCAATCACCGCTTCTGAAGGCGTCCCTAGTAACGAGGACACCGCTGCATTGAGGCAGACAAACATCAGCTGACTACCACTGGATCCCAGAAGGAGAGTTAGTTCACGACTGAATTGAAGTCTACCTCCGGGAGAAAGTGTAGCAGAGATCACGCTTACAGCACCGACCCTGGACTCTTCACTTGCGGATCCCCATGACTGCTAAAAGGAGCCCGTTTGGAGTGTCTGTGAGTACGTTCCAAGCAGGAACGAGATCCATCTGCTTTCTTAAGTTACAGCTATTAACTTTATACTGGAGAACTTGTAAATCATTGTTTCCCTTGACTGACATTCACTGCCTGTGGAACACTACATCGCCTGCAGTATTAGGCTTATAGGCTCTTATTTGAAAGACTGCATATGTGTGTTTTTCTGGGTTCCTTCTTTCTGTATTCATTATCTATTGTTTTTTTTGGGATTTTTTGGATTTTTAATTCTTCATTTTTTGGTGGCTAGCAACAAATATTTGCTTTATTATTGATCATAACGATCTGGCACATTTGCTATCCTTCATATCAAGCACACATTTGTTATTATCTGGTGCTTTATCGTTTATCATAACGATCTATCATATACCATTTGTCATTATCAGGTACAGCGCCCGGGATACTCTCTTCTTATTTTAGTTGATTTTTAGTATTGTGTTGTTTTTTATTTTAAACTAAGGGCCTGGAACTCGCTGGAGTTTTAAAAATGCCACACAAAATGGCCCCTTGGTAAATCCAGAGACTTGATGAAACAAATCGCCCCTTAACTCCTGCGATGTGTGGTGATTTCTAGGGCCGATTTAAATCGCCCCTTAGTAAACGAGGCCCTAAATCTTTACGTTGAAGATCCTCTTTTGCTTCTCCTATATTGAGAGTTTTATCTATAAGTTTAAGTAAATTCTCTACTAATACTGGATTAATAGTCCGTTTCTTTCGACACCACTGACTCCACATCTGATACAGGTGAATCATCTGGTCCATGAGCTCCCTCGTCTGGCTCTGAACCTTCTGATACCTCTAAGACTGAAGCGCTAGGCCGTTTGAGAGACATTTTTAATAAATCTTCTTTGGTTACAAATGTGTCAGAAAGGGCTGATTTAACCAAATGAATAAAATCCATCATTTGTGCTGACTGTTGTAGTTGTTGATTCTCCATGCAAGCTGCACAAACTGAGCCTGTGAAATCCTCCGGTAGGTTAGTGTCACATAATGCACATATAGAAGTTTTCATCATTTTCTGCTTATCTTTAGGTAGAGTAGAGGTCTTGCTAGTCTCAGACCTATAATACAAATACATAACATAATAATTATATATCCTAATCCATAACTAACCTCACTACCTACCCACAAACTAGCTACCTACCTTTCTACCACCCCTGCACTGGCTTACCTGGATCTCCTCTGACTACGTTTCACCTCTCCATGAAAGGATAGAGACATATTCACTTGTTGCTTGTAAGAGCACACATGAAAACTGAATCTCCGTCAGCCAAATGAAACACAGCTGACTTTTAAATATCTTCCCCGGCGGGAAAACCTATTACTGGACAAAGTTATGTGGTGGTCTTGCCATGAATCTGTGCTCTAGCTCCCGGAAGTGACTTGTAAGTTTCCGGCGCTGCTCGATAAAGACGTTGCAGAGCCGCTGCCGCTGTCCTACATGTGCAGACGTCATGAAAACTGAACATGACGCCGGTCAATGCCTCCTCCCCCGCCACTGACAACAAGCGGATCAGGGAGCCACCGGACTGAGCTGGACCACACAGCATTGGCCGCCCAGGTAAGCCAAACCGTGGAAAATAATAAAACAACTGATCTGACTCCTATCCACAGAATAAAAAAAACACATAAGGTTGGAAAATAGGGTTTATATGCAGTGGGGGTGTCTTCTTTTACTTCCTGTACCTGGCTCCCACCCAGAGGAAATACTCGGGGGTCCTATGCTGCCAGAGGAGGAGGGGGAAAGAAACTTTTGTATGCTTACCAAAACGTGAGTGCAATTATTTATTTCATAGGCTTGCATAAGAAAGACACACCACACGATTGTTTGTTGTACTTGTGTCTTGTATAAGATACACACAGTATAAGAAATAAGGACCATAGAACTAAGGACTAAAGATACATTTACAGGCTTACTGTCAAGTTTGGATAATGTGAGTGCATTAATAGGATCTCTTGTCTGTTCTGTCCTCCCTGTAAATTTTACTGCACAAGGTTTTTGTGTATTATTTCTTGTCTCTATATGTGGTGCATCTAACATATGTGAACAAGGAATATATTTAAGAAGGGATAAGAAGCTACTAACAAATATTTCAAAAAAGGTTAAAAGATTATTGCACTGAACTTTTAACACATATGGAGGAAATAAAACATCAGATTGTATTGAAGTAGAAACATTTGTGTGCCTTGGGTGACATCTAGTGGTGGTGTCCGGTATTATTTTTTGAAACAAGAAATAGTCATTATAAGAACCCTGTGCACAAGTTGTTACCAATATTAGATACTTGATTGAAGACCTGTAGGAAGACAAACAGAGAATAACATTGATATAAGAATACTGTGTAAAGTAGTAATCTCTGTGTGCGCAGTGTTATTTCGCTATACATTTCGCAGGTCATTCACCCAACTCAGGAGTGTTTTTCTGAAAGGTAGGGGAGGAACCTTTTTAGGGATTTACTGCAGCTGCAGGAACCACGTCACCACACGTTGCAATCCAGTTGATTTATTGCATATAAAATTAGATTTAAAAAATGTATTCTAGATAGCCAGAAAATCTTTTGTGTACAGGATCTCTGCTTCCTGATTTCCCACAGAGATTCATACTTAATTAAGTTCTCTATTTAAATGTTCATTACTTTGGGTCTGATCCAGAATAATGCCCGCCGTCGCTAGGACGGCGGGCGTAAGCGTATGATCGGCTTTTGAGCCGATATGCGCATGCGCCGGGCAGATGTTGCCCGGCATTGCTACGCCAATGCCCGATCGTGGATCGGGTGTCCGTAGCAGCGCCGTAGGGATGCTGGAGGGGACTTCCTCCAGCGTCCCTACATTCAGGTTAGTGTAGGTGGGCGGGGAGAGGTAGTTTA
>WWET01009271.1:0-21462 GCA_011038615.1 Limnodynastes dumerilii
TAACAATGCAAAGTCTTTACCTGCTACTAATGTAGTTTCTAATGCAGTGGTAGCCAAGCCTGTTGCAGGGTGTGGCCAGCAGGTGCACACCTTGTGCTCTGATGATTTGGCTGCAGGTCAGCCTGCAAAATCTGAGGATCAAAAGCAGCAGGAAGTGTGTGAGTCTGATGTGCAGTTATCCACAAATATTGCAAAAATTTCTGTGTCTGCTGTACCTGTTGTTGATGTGTAGCCTGAGGCTGAGGTCATTTCAGTAATCCCTGCAGGTGAGGCAGGAGCAGTTATTGAAGGCTCTAGGCTGAAGGTTAATTTGCCTCTGTTGTCAGCTCCTGGGGTAGGAACATCTTTGAATCAGATCACTGAACCTGTAGGTGTTGCTGCCCCTGTTCAAAGTAATCCATCTGTTGTGTCATATGCTAATGTGGCTGCTGGTAGGAGACCAGTACAGATTAATGCAGGGCCACAGCAGGGCCAGCCTCCCAAAAGGAGGAATGTAATCCAATTAAAATGGAAGTCAAATTCTCCACCGCCCTCTTGTGATATATTTATTGATAACATATTTAAGTTGGGATATTCTGTAAGAGATTTGTATGCATGTATACATCCCAGTAATTCCCCAGAATACGACCTCCGTTTTTTTTTAAATATACAGGGTATGTTGAGTTTTCAACAAAAATGGGACAATATAAATATTATACAAATATAAAGTTAAGATTACGTTACTGGTCAGGAATAAGTCTTTGCCTCAAGGGGACCTGACATATTGGGTCTCTAAATATGCAAATATAGAGACCCCCCTAACAAAGGTCCTTGGCCCAAGAGGGGTATGGGGAGGGGCTTGGTCAGCCATAGTCAAGCTCAGGACTTCTGGGTTGGATTTGGTGCATCTGCCTTCAGTCACACATATTGGTAGTTACCATGTACAGTGTTTTTATCCAGGACAGCCAAGAACCTGCCACAGATGTGGGTTGGCACAGCACCTGAGCTCCTCCTGCCCAGAAACCAAGTGTGCGTGGTGCCAGGAATTTTGGCACAGGTCGGCCGACTGCACAAATAAAAATTGTAATTTATGTGGGAAGGGTGGACACACATATATCCACTGCCCCAAGGCTGAACATAATAGTAATATAATCACTGATCAAGAACTAGCTGACGTTCTGGAAAGCGTAGAAGCAGACATTTCCAAAGCGAAAACCTCCCAAGAGAACTCTGTTCCCTCTGGGAGAATAGGGAGGGAAGGGGTACAGATAAAAGTTCAGAAAGGGGTACAGAAGGGGGATGCAGATAAGATTGAAGGTGCTCCTGTGGCACTCTCTAATAAGTTTGAAATCTTGTCCTCAAACTGGTAGAGATGGAAGAGGTTGTGGAAGAAATTACCAGGGTTGAGGATGAGTCTTTTCAGCTAGTTGTGAAGAGGAAAAATGTAAAGGACAAGGTTGGGACAGGGTGTAAGGTAAAAGCCAAAGTAAAACATTTAAAGGTGGAGGAAAGGGTGGTAAAGCAAAGAGTTGCAAGAGATAGGAAGGTAGTCAGATCTGAGTTTAGGGGAAATAGGAGGGAGGATTTGTTGTCTCATGCTGCGGGGGGGGGTTTGGGGGGGCAAGGAGGTGGTGGGAGGAAGCAAACAGGGGCTCAGAGGGGGGAGGATGTGGGAGGGAATTTGGGGGGTGGAGGGAGTCTGGGTGATAAGAGGCAGCAGGTTGGGGTTGTTCCCAAGCGGTTAACAATTAACTCTGGGGGGCAAGGGAGGAAACCGAAGGAGAAAGAGGGTGGGGGTAGTAAAACAATGGAAGCCCCTCCTGATCCTTCTGATATGAACCCAGATTATGAATATTTCAGTTTATCTAATGATGACGACATTCCTTTGGGGGTGATGGTGAAACGGATGGGTTCCTCAGGGGAAGAGGGTGGTGTTAGAGTTAGGAAGCAAGCAAAGAAGATGTAATTGATGGATTACTATTTTCGATTACCCAGTAATAATGGCTCTCCAACCTATATCATTTGCCACCATTAATGTGGCATCTGTAGTGTCCGAACGTGCTCGTCACATGGCGCTCGTTTTTTTCGACTCCCTTGAAGTCGATATTTTATTTTTGCAAGAGACAAGGGTGGGGAGGCTCGCAGACCTCCACAAATGCAAACGAAGTTGGAGACGTGGTGCCTCCTATTGGTCTCTTGCCGCCGAGCGGTACGGTGGGTTGGCGGTACTTTTTACCGGTATGGTAACTGTTCAACGGGTAATAGAATTGGAAGTATGAAGGTGTATGGTCATGGATGTCATCTTAAGGGGGCATAGCATGAGGCTCATAGATGTTTATGCACATTAAACGAGGTGGGACAGGAAATGCCTCTTTGGGAAGATCAAGCCCTTAATTTTTTACGGCCAAGGAGATAATGTTTGGACGTGATTTTAACACCATCACTAGGCCCAAAGACAGTGGAGGTACAAAGACTTCCCTTGGCTATGACACTAATTTTCTAGTTAGCATGGTCAGAGAGGCAGGTCTGGTGGATGTGCACATTCGCCATTTCCCAGACCTCACAGGATTCACTTTTTTTAGAGGTAGGTGTAGGTCTAAGATAGACATGTATTTTGTTAAGGAGAGCTCTGCAACCCTGGCACCTGTGCTGAGGGCGGTGGAGTTCTCCGATCATGTTTGTCTTTGCGTGGCCCTGTGTGCCTCAGAGACCCCTCAGAAGGGGCGGGGCCTGTGGTGTCTGAACTCTCAGCTCCTGCAGGAGGAGAAGGTCAGACAGTTCTTCAGGGACTTCTTTCAAACCCAGGAGTCAATTTTGGGGACAAGTTCACGTAGGTCTGAGTGGTGGGAAGTGTGCAAGGAGAGAACTCGAAAGTTTTTCCGGCGCCTCGTAGCCACGAGAAACTTGAGAAAGAACTGTACTTACCAGTCTTTGAAAAGAAAGCTGGATCTCCTGATCTTGGAGCAGGGAGATGGTGGAGAAATCTCCCGGGTGAAGGCTCAGATGAGAGAGTGTCAGTATGACCGCTATGTATCTTTGGTTTTGGAACGGGACTATGGCAAATACAACTCGCCTGACCCCTTCCAGAGCTGTAAGAGGGCGGTTGTGCGTAAGGAGGTGAGGGGGTTGATGGACACACAGGGAGTCCTGCAGGAATCCCGAACGGGAATCCTGGGTGTCATCAACACCTTCTACTCTAGCCTCCTCTCTGAGCAGCCACTTATTCGAGATAAGATGGAACAGTTCCTGAGGGATACACCCGGTCTTTGTTGTCTGCATGGTACTCTTGATGGCTTGGATGGTGTTATAACAGTGGATGAGGTCAGGACTGCCATAGACTCCCTGTCTATGAAACAGGCCCCAGGACCGGATTGACTGACATCTGAATTTTTTAAGACTTTTTCAGATGTCCTGGCCCCACGCCTCATGGAGGTGTATAATGAGTGCCTTGGACACTTTCCCCTGTGCTAGTTCTGTAATTAAAATTTTAGGTATCAAATTTGGCCATGGTGATTGTGCCCTCCCAAATTGGAAACTCTTGAAGAAGCTTTGAGTGTTGGAAGAGATGGCAGCTATCTCTTCGGGAAAGGGTGGATGTGATCAAAACTTACCTGCTTCCAGTATGTTTGTACGTCAGCTACGTGTATATTTTACCAGAATCTTTGTGGGCTAAAGTTTATGCAGTTTTCTTCCAGATGCTCTGGGGGAATAGGCTGAACCTCATAAAGAGAATTGTGATCTACAGACCAAGGAGGGAAGGAGGCCTGGCCTGTTTGACCACCTTTCTTACCATGCATCTCAAGAGTCTCGTCTTGGAGACTCCTCCTCGGTGGGTAGAGGGCTTCCGTGCATGGGTGGGTCCCTTTCTCAGGGACTGGTTGAGTGGAGGGTCAGTGAAAAGCTTTTGAGTTTCGCATGGGTACCTTCCGGTCTACATGATCCTGTGATGGAAGGTGACGAGGAGATGGCGACTGGAGGTGGGGGAAGTCAAAAGCTTCTCTAGAAGGGAGTTGGAGAGGAGAGTTTTGCAGGCCTACTTCTGGTTGCCCCTGTCACTGAAGGACTGCCCGAGTGATGTCTGCTCGGAGGGTATAGCTCTTGTCACTGACAAGAGTATACCCCTGAAGCTCAGGGATGTAGCTTGGCTCTCCTTTCACGGGAAGCTCTATGTTAGGGGGAACTTGAAGTACAGGAATGCTGATACTTTGATGGTATGCCGATGATCGTGACTACCCATGTGAGGAGTGTCCAGGCGAGGTGGAGACAATGGACCATTTCTTGCTGCAGTGTCCCTTTAACATAGAAGTTTATCGTAGAGTTTCAGGTGCCTTGGGTCTTCCGTGCCTTTCAGGTCTTAGTTACCCTGAGTGGGTCTACGGAACACACAGGAGGTGGAAGCAATTTGATTCAGTCACACTTTTCCTAGTTAGCGTAGTTGTTAGATACTTCAATACTGGAATGCACGGTGTCAGGTGTCCATACGACAGAAAGTCCTCCCTGTCGAGGTGGTGGTGGGTGACATTCTACATGAGGTGTGTAAAATTCGGGATATGGATCATCGGAGGATGGATGCTCTCAGGTGGGCCAGGCTCTGGCGCAACCTGAAACCCCCTTAGTGGGTAGCTGAAGTCTGAAAACTTTGCTATCTGTGACTTTTCTATTCTGTCCACCCATCTAGATTTTGTAGAATGTTCATTTTAGTGTTGTGGTTTACATACAGCTAAAGGACCCCTTTTACGTCTTCTTTGCTTATGGGTAGGTTTAGTTTGAAGAATTAAGAATCCTCTCCATATATGATTTATATTTATGATTTAATGTTTTATTATTATTTTGATTCTATCTTCTGTGAAGCATATGGACATTCTCCCTATGGAATAAATTATTTGTGCCTTCTGTGAAGTGCCAATTTTATTTTATGCATGGAGATTAATATTTAAGTTTACTTTTCTTTGTTTAAGATGTTATGTTGCAATTTTTTCAAATAAAAAACATAACCAGGACTGAGGGAGAGAGACAGGGTGCATGGTAACAGTGCTCAGTGCTGTGTATGATCAATCACACAGCAGTGTTTCTACTGAGCAGACGTCTGCTGTGGAGCTCCTGTGGCTTTGTTTCCTAGACGAGTTCCCTGCTGCTGATGTAGCCTCCTGGGGCTGCTTCCCAGGAGAGCTCCCTGGCCGGGCCTGGTCCAGGCCCTCCTCATCATCCACCTGAGTTCGGCCAGGGGAGTGCCAGAACACCAAAGACAGAGGCTGGGTGGAAAGGCGAGCCTGGCCTGTGTCATCTGCCTTCAGTACCACCTATGGAGGCCCCCCTATGGACTGTGCGAGTGTGGATGGCAGTCCGCATGAAGTAAATGCGGCTGCCTTGCAAGGCCCTACCCCCTGTTGCAATAACAGTGTGGGTAGGGTAGAGTCCTGTGAAGTTAACATGGACTCTTATGCACCCCAGTGTGAGGTTAACACTGGGGAAGCAAAAACTTGCATTGGGCAGTATAAAGTTAATACTGCCCATGAAGAATCCTGTGAAGATAACAGTGAAGCATTGGGCTCAAGTGGAGATAACTTGGGCTGTGCTGGACTGCTATAGGGTGAAGTTAACCCTGTAATGAAGGTGGACCTACCATCTGTGCATGAAACAGAGAAGGATTGCCCGGTTGCTACTAGCAGCCACAGTACTGAGTGTGCTGAAGAAAAGGTTGCCAGGAAGGAAGAGGTGATCTCACCTGCTGAGGACTTGTTGAGCACTTTTGCAGATATGTCTGTGGCAGATTTAAGCAATCTACTAACAGAGACTATATTAATAGACTGCGCCAACAAATAAACGGAAAAAAAAGTCAAGCAACAGTAAATTTAGCAGGGACTGACTACGGATGAAACCCCTCATTTCTAAGATGGAGGAAGAAGAGAAAGATATGGTCTTTAAGATCCGCATTCTGAGGAAAGTCATCAGATCTCATGGGGAAAATGTTCAGGTTTCTGAGTCCGAAGATGAGGAGGTGCAAGACAGACATCTTAGCTACAAGCAATTAGGGACTGAAGGGGTTAATTCTCAGGCATTGACCCCTGACGTCCCAGGAGAGATCTTACAGCCCTCCCAAGGACTGAGCCTTCTTTCCCAAATTACAGTGCTCAAGAAAGATGAGTGTGAAAACATGAACATCTCTATTAATAACAATGCAAAGTATTTACCTGCTACTAATGTTGTTTCTAATGCAGTGGTAGCCAAGCCTGTTGTTGTGGTGGCAGGGTGTGGTTGGCAGGTGCATGCCTTGTGCACTGCTGATTTGGCTGCAAACTCTGTAAATAACATGCAGCATGAATATGTGTGATTTTGATGTGCAGTTATCCGCAAATGTTAACATTGCAAAAGCTTCTGTTTGTGCTTAAGTGTCTGCTGTACCTGTTGTGGATGTGCAGCCTGTGACTGAGGTCATTTCATTAATCCCTGCAGGTGAGGCGGGAGCAGTTATTGAAGGCTCTGAGCTGAAGGTTAATTTGCCTCTGGTGTCAGCTCCTGGGGTAGGAACATCTTTGAATCAGATCACTGAACCTGAAGGTGTGGGTAGAATGTCAAGTAGTGTTGCTGCCCACGTTCAGAAAAATCCACCTGTTATGTCATATGCTAATGTGGCTGCTGATAGGAGACCAGTATAGATTAATGCAGGGCCAGCCTCCTGTTAAAATTTAATTTGGATGAAGTCAATATTGTAACATTAGATATATAAATATGATGTATTTTTATATAATTGTTTAGATATAGATGCTTATTTTAGTTAATTAGTTCTGTAATAAAAAGAACATTACAAAAAGATTAAATGGACACTTTCAAGAAATGGCCAGCAGGGACAAAGAGGAATTCCAAGGAACAAATTCCAAAGTAACAGTTTCAAGACTACCCACTCTCATGGACAAAGAGAAATTCCAAAACTGTTTCAACCTTCCCCCTTCCATAGCTAAAAAGGATTTTGGAATTTCTCCATTTAACATTTGGGAACCTCAAGGATTGTGGAATGCCTATTTTACAGACTCAACCAATTATTATATGACCTGTGAATTGTAAGTCAACCTATTTTGTATTGCTATAAATGTAAAAGTTCCGCCTCTAATGGGCAGAATTTCATTTTTGAATTTTGGTGATAATGGGCCTGATCCAAAACTATGCGTTGAAGCGAATTTACACGTGGCGGAGACGTAAAATCGCTGTTTAGAACGCACTGCGCATGCGCACCATAGAAAATACGCACATTCACGTAGCGCAATTGTGAACGTATGGGCCATTCACGTATGTGTCACGTAAATACTTATGTGTGGGTGTGTCAAATTTACGTTACTCCAAAATGGTATGCAGTCCCCGGTTAGAAAATGCCAATTTCGAAAATCTCTATTTCGACCACTAAATTGCGAATTTTCGCTATTTCGAAAGTTCGCAATTTCGAATTTTCGCTATTTCGAACGTTCCCTATTTCGAATGTAATAGGTTACGAAACATGCACATTTCGATTGTATTTCTATTTCGATTGTTGTATTTTCGATTATTCTCTATTGCTATTATTCTCAATTTCGAACAATTCTATTTCATAAAGCTCCCTATTCAGAATATACTTCTATTTCTACATTTCTATTTTCGAATTTTCTCTATAACTCCCTATTCAGAATATACTTTTATTTCTACATTTCTATTTTCGAATTTTCTCTATAACTCCCTATTCAGAATATACTTTTATTTCTACATTTCTATTTTCGAATTTTCTCTATAACTCCCTATTCAGAATATACTTTTATTTCTACATTTCTATTTTCGAATTTTCTCTATAACTCCCTATTCAGAATATACTTTTATTTCTACATTTCTATTTTCGAATTTTCTCTATAACTCCCTATTCAGAATATACTTTTATTTCTACATTTCTATTTTCGAATTTTCTCTATAACTCCCTATTCAGAATATACTTTTATTTCTACATTTCTATTTTCGAATTTTCTCTATAACTCCCTATTCAGAATATACTTTTATTTCTACATTTCTATTTTCGAATTTTCTCTATAACTCCCTATTCAGAATATACTTTTATTTCTACATTTCTATTTTCGAATTTTCTCTATAACTCCCTATTCAGAATATACTTTTATTTCTACATTTCTATTTTCGAATTTTCTCTATAACTCCCTATTCAGAATATACTTTTATTTCTACATTTCTATTTTCGAATTTTCTCTATAACTCCCTATTCAGAATATACTTTTATTTCTACATTTCTATTTTCGAATTTTCTCTATAACTCCCTATTCAGAATATACTTTTATTTCTACATTTCTATTTTCGAATTTTCTCTATAACTCCCTATTCAGAATATACTTTTATTTCTACATTTCTATTTTCGAATTTTCTCTATAACTCCCTATTCAGAATATACTTTTATTTCTACATTTCTATTTTCGAATTTTCTCTATAACTCCCTATTCAGAATATACTTTTATTTCTACATTTCTATTTTCGAATTTTCTCTATAACTCCCTATTCAGAATATACTTTTATTTCTACATTTCTATTTTCGAATTTTCTCTATAACTCCCTATTCAGAATATACTTTTATTTCTACATTTCTATTTTCGAATTTTCTCTATAACTCCCTATTCAGAATATACTTTTATTTCTACATTTCTATTTTCGAATTTTCTCTATAACTCCCTATTCAGAATATACTTTTATTTCTACATTTCTATTTTCGAATTTTCTCTATAACTCCCTATTCAGAATATACTTTTATTTCTACATTTCTATTTTCGAATTTTCTCTATAACTCCCTATTCAGAATATACTTTTATTTCTACATTTCTATTTTCGAATTTTCTCTATAACTCCCTATTCAGAATATACTTTTATTTCTACATTTCTATTTTCGAATTTTCTCTATAACTCCCTATTCAGAATATACTTTTATTTCTACATTTCTATTTTCGAATTTTCTCTATAACTCCCTATTCAGAATATACTTTTATTTCTACATTTCTATTTTCGAATTTTCTCTATAACTCCCTATTCAGAATATACTTTTATTTCTACATTTCTATTTTCGAATTTTCTCTATAACTCCCTATTCAGAATATACTTTTATTTCTACATTTCTATTTTCGAATTTTCTCTATAACTCCCTATTCAGAATATACTTTTATTTCTACATTTCTATTTTCGAATTTTCTCTATAACTCCCTATTCAGAATATACTTTTATTTCTACATTTCTATTTTCGAATTTTCTCTATAACTCCCTATTCAGAATATACTTTTATTTCTACATTTCTATTTTCGAATTTTCTCTATAACTCCCTATTCAGAATATACTTTTATTTCTACATTTCTATTTTCGAATTTTCTCTATAACTCCCTATTCAGAATATACTTTTATTTCTACATTTCTATTTTCGAATTTTCTCTATAACTCCCTATTCAGAATATACTTTTATTTCTACATTTCTATTTTCGAATTTTCTCTATAACTCCCTATTCAGAATATACTTTTATTTCTACATTTCTATTTTCGAATTTTCTCTATAACTCCCTATTCAGAATATACTTTTATTTCTACATTTCTATTTTCGAATTTTCTCTATAACTCCCTATTCAGAATATACTTTTATTTCTACATTTCTATTTTCGAATTTTCTCTATAACTCCCTATTCAGAATATACTTTTATTTCTACATTTCTATTTTCGAATTTTCTCTATAACTCCCTATTCAGAATATACTTTTATTTCTACATTTCTATTTTCGAATTTTCTCTATAACTCCCTATTCAGAATATACTTTTATTTCTACATTTCTATTTTCGAATTTTCTCTATAACTCCCTATTCAGAATATACTTTTATTTCTACATTTCTATTTTCGAATTTTCTCTATAACTCCCTATTCAGAATATACTTTTATTTCTACATTTCTATTTTCGAATTTTCTCTATAACTCCCTATTCAGAATATACTTTTATTTCTACATTTCTATTTTCGAATTTTCTCTATAACTCCCTATTCAGAATATACTTTTATTTCTACATTTCTATTTTCGAATTTTCTCTATAACTCCCTATTCAGAATATACTTTTATTTCTACATTTCTATTTTCGAATTTTCTCTATAACTCCCTATTCAGAATATACTTTTATTTCTACATTTCTATTTTCGAATTTTCTCTATAACTCCCTATTCAGAATATACTTTTATTTCTACATTTCTATTTTCGAATTTTCTCTATAACTCCCTATTCAGAATATACTTTTATTTCTACATTTCTATTTTCGAATTTTCTCTATAACTCCCTATTCAGAATATACTTTTATGTTAAACACACAGTACTGGTCAGGAATGAGGCTCTGCCTCAAGGGGACCTGACATATTGGGTCTCAAAGTATGCAGATATAGAGACCCCCCTAACAAAGGTCCCCGGCCCAAGAGGGGTATGGGGAGGGGCTTGGTCAGCCATAGTCAAGCTCAGGACTTCAGGGTTGGGTTTGGTGCATCTGCCTTCAGCCACACATATTGGAAGGGACCGTGTACAGTGTTTTTATCCAGGGCAGCCAAGAACCTGCCACAGATGTGGGTCGGCACAACACCTGAGCTCCTCCTGCCCAGAAACCAAGTGTGCGTGGTGACAGGGATTGGGGCAAAGGTCGGCCGACTGCACAAATAAAAAATTTAATTTATATGGGGAGGGTGGACACACATATATCCACTGCCCCAAGGCTGACCATAATACTAATATAATCACTGATCAAGAACTAGCTGACGTTCTGGAAAGCGTAGAAGCAGACATTTCCAAAGCGAAAACCTCCCAAGAGAACTCTGTTCCCTCTGGGAGAATAGGGAGGGAAGGGGTACAGATAAAAGTTCAGAAAGGGGTACAGAAGGGGGATGCAGATAAGATTGAAGGTGCTCCTGTGGCACTCTCTAATAAGTTTGAAATCTTGTCCTCAAACTGGTAGAGATGGAAGAGGTTGTGGAAGAAATTACCAGGGTTGAGGATGAGTCTTTTCAGCTAGTTGTGAAGAGGAAAAATGTAAAGGACAAGGTTGGGACAGGGTGTAAGGTAAAAGCCAAAGTAAAACATTTAAAGGTGGAGGAAAGGGTGGTAAAGCAAAGAGTTGCAAGAGATAGGAAGGTAGTCAGATCTGAGTTTAGGGGAAATAGGAGGGAGGATTTCTTGTCTCATGCTGCGGGGGTGGGTTTAGAGGGAGAAATTGTGGGGGGGCAAGGGGGTGGTGAGAGGAAGCAAACAGGGGTTTAGAGGGGGAAGGATGTGGGATGGAATTTGGGGGGGTGGAGGGAGTCTGGGTGAAAAGGGGCTACAGGTTGGGGTAGTTCCCAAGGGGTTAACAATTAATTCTGGGGGGCAAGGGAGGAAACCGAAGGAGAAAGAGGGAGGGTGTAGTACAACAATGGAAGCCCCTTCTGATTCTTCTGATATGAACCCAGATCATGAATATTTCAGTTTATCTGATGATGATGACATTCCTTTGGGGGTGATGGTGAAACGATGGGGTTCCTCAGGGGAAGAGGGTGGTGTTAGAGTTAGGAAGCAAGCAAAGAAGATGTAATTGAGGGTTTCCTACTTTCTATTACCCAGTATGAATGGCTCTCCAACCTATATCGTTTGCCACCATTAATGTGGCATCTGTTTTGTCCGAACGTGCTCATCACTTGGCACCCAAACGAGGTGGGGGAAATGCTTTTTTGGAGTCACAGCCAAGGAGATAGTGTTTGGAGGTGATTATAACACCATCACTAGGCACAAAGACAGTGGGGGTGCAAAGACTACCCTTGGCTATCATACTAATTTTCTAGTTAGCATGGTCAGAGAGGCAGGTCTGGTGGATGTGCACGTTCACCATTTCCCAGACCTCACGGGTTTCACTTTTTTTAGAGGTAGGTGTAGGTCTAGGATAGACAGGTTTTTTTGTTAAGGAGAGCTCTGCAATCCTGGCACCTTTGCTGAGGGCAGTGGAGTTTTCCAATTACGTTTGTCTTTGCACTGCCCTGTGTGCCTCAGAGACTCCTCTGAAGGGGCGGGGCCTGTGGCATCTTATCTCTCAATTCCTGCAGTAGGAGTCACTTTTGGGGACAAGTTCACATAGGTCTGAGTGGTGGGAAGTGTGCAAGGAGAGAACTCTGAAGTTTTTCCGGATAGGAAGGTAGGATTTCTTGTCTCAAGCTGTGGGGGTGGGTTTAGAGGGATAATTTGTGAGGGGGCAAAGGGGTGGTGAGAGGAAGCAAACAGGGACTCAGAGGGGGGAGGATGTTGGAGGGAATTTGGAGGGTGGAGGGAGTCTGGGTGATAAGGGGCTACAGGTTAGGGTAGTTCCCAAGGGGTTACCAATTAATTCTGGGGGGTAAGGGAGGAAATCTGAAAGAGAAAGAAGGCGGTGGTAGTAAAACAATGGAAGCCCCTCCTGATTTTTTTGATATGGACCCAGATTATGAATATTTCAGTTTATCTGATGATGACGATATTCCTTTGGGGGTGATGGTGAAATGGAGGGTTTCCTCAGGGGAAGAGGGTGGTGTTAGAGTTAGGAAGCAAGCAAAGAAGATATAATTGAGAGTTTCCTACTTTCTATTACCCAGTAATAATGGGCCTGATCCAGAGCTACGAAATTGGCCGATTTCGAGCGAGCGTACGACTGTTTTTTTCGTATTTTCGTACGAAATTTTGCACTGCGCATGCCCAGTATGACAGCTTCCGGTCGGCTGGACGACATGAGCGTATAGCGGTCGTATGGTGTGCGTATTTTTCGCTCGAGGGGCGTGCGTTTAATACGACGGTCGCCTGGGCGCTCGTTTTACTACACGGAGGTGGGGATAGCCATTTAAATTGTACAGTATGGGCGTGCTAAGCCCGTACGCTCAGCGTATTATGTGCGAAAATTCGTACAGCCGACGGTAGTACCCAGTGTAGGGTATAGCCGCCGTAAGCAGGAACTTTACTATGGGAGTGTTAGGGGCGTGCATGTTTATTTGCACGGTCGAACGTACGCATTCGCCCGCCGTGCGAAATTTCGTAGCTCTGGATCAGGCCCAATGGCTCTCCAACCTATATCGTTTGCCACCATTAATGTGGCATCTGTATTTTCTGAACGTGTTTGTCACATGGTGCTCGTTTTTTTTCGACTCCCTTGAAGTCAATATTTTATTTTTGCAAGAGACAAGAGTGAGGAGGCTCGCGGAGGCTGGAGGAGTGCTATGGCACTAATTTTCTAGTTAGCATGGTCAGAGAGGAAGGTCTGGTGGATGTGCCCGTTCGCCATTTCCCAGACCTCACGGGATTCAGGTGTAGGTCTAGGATAGACAGGTTTTTTGTTAAGGAGAGCTCTGCAACCCTGCCACTTGTGCTGAGGGCGGTGGAGTTCTCTGATCACGTTTGTCTTTGCACAGCCCTGTGTGCCTCAGAGACCCCTCAGAAGAGTCAGGGCCTGTGGCGTCTGAACTCTCGGCTCCTGCAGGAGGAGAGGCTAAGACAGTCCTTCAGAGACTTCTTTCATACCCAGGAGAGACTTTTAGGGACAAGTTCCTGTAGGTCTGAGTGGTGGGAAATGTGCAAGGAGAGAACTCAGAAATTTTCCGGCGCCTCGTAGCCACAAGAAACTTAAGAAAAAACTGTACTTTCAAAAGAAAGCTGGATCTCCTGATCTTGGAGCAGGGGGATGGTGGGGAAATCTCCCGAGTGAAGGCTCAGATGAGAGAGTGTCAGTATGACCGTTATGCATCTTTGGTTTTGGAACAGGATTATGGCAAATACCACTCGCCTGACCACTTCCAGAGCTGTAAGAGGACGGTTGTGCGTAAGGAGGTGAGGGGGTTGATGGACACACAGGGAGTCCTGCAGGAATCCCGAATGGGAATCGGTGTCGTCAACACTTTCTACTCTAGCCTCCTCTCTGAGCAGCCACTTATTAGAGATAAGAGGTTTGATAAGATTTAATGGTTGTCTGCATGGTACTCTTGATGACTTGGATGGTTATATAACAGTGGATGAGGTCAGGACTGCCATAGACTCCCTGTCTATGAAACTGGCCCCAGGACTGGATGGACTGACATCCAAATTTTTTAAGACTTTTTCGGATGTCCTGGCCCCTTGCCTCATGGAGGTGTATAATGAGTGCCTGGGCGAGGGTTTGCTCCCTCCTTCTATGAGGACCTCTGCCCTTATATTGCTGTCTAAGGGAAAGGACCCATCCAGGATTAAGAACTGGCACCCCATCGCCCTTCTTAATGTGGATCGTAAGATTCTGACAAAAATTCTGTTTAACAAACTTTCGGCTGTTTCGGAGCTGTTGTTGTCTCCCTCTCAACTTTGTACCGTTTAGGGTCGTGGCACCTTTAGTGCTGTCCTCGGTGTCCGGGAGGCTGTAGAGCGATGTCGTGCTGAGAGGCTTGGTAAATATCTGCTGGCACTGGATCAGTCTAAGGCTTTTGATCGTGTTAACCACAAGTACTTCTGGGCCCTGCTTAGACGGTATGGTCTTCCAGAGCGGTTGGTCAATTGGCTAGAGGTGATATACAGAACAGCTGAGAGCTTCCCTTTTGTTAATGGTTGGGTAGGCCCAGCTTTTGGGGTCAATTCGGGAGTCAGACAGGGATGCCCCCTGAGCCCTCTCTTGTATGTGTAATCGATCCCTTTATCCGGAGGTTGGAAGGCAAAACTTTGAGGGGGGTGCTACTGAACCCGGAGAAACCATTGAAGCTGGTGGCTTAGGCGGATGATGTCACTCTCGTTCTGTCTGATGCAGCAGAGGTGACTCGAGTGGCAGAGGTGATCTGTACATACTAAGAAGCTTCTTGCTCTATAGTCAACTAGGAGAAGAGAGCAGTTCTTTGGTTGGGGGAGGAGGGTGAGCAGTTTGCCCTCCCGGACACTTTCCCCTGTGCTAGTTCTGTAATTAAAATTTTAGGTATCAAATTTGGCCATGGTGATTCTGCCCTCCTAAATTGGGGAGGAAGGCTGGAAGAAGCTTCTGCTAAGGTAGATTGTTGGAAGAGATGACGGCTGTCTCTTCAGAAAAGGGTGGATATGATCAAAACTTACCTGCATCCAGTATGTTTGTACTTCAGGTACGTGTATATTTTGCCAGAATTTCTGTGGGCTAAGGTGTATGCAGTTTTCTTCCAGATGCTCTGGGGGAATAGGCTGAACCTCATCAAGAGAATTGTGACCTACAGACCGAGGAGGGAAGGAAGCCTGGGTATGGTGAACCCAGTGTCCATTTATTTTACCACCTTTCTTACTATGCATCTCAAGAGTCTCGTCTTAGAGACTCCTCCTCAGTGGGTAGAGGGCTTCCGTGCATCGATGGGTCCCTTTCTCAGTGACTGGTTGAGTGGAGGGTCAGTGAAAAGCTTTCGAGTTCTGCATGGGTACCTTCTGGCCTATGTGATCCTGTGTTTGAAGGTGACGAGGAAATGGCGACTGGAGGTGGGGGAAGTCAAAAGCTCCTCTAGAAGGGAGTTGGAGAGGAGAGTTTTGCAGACCTACTTCTGGGAGCCCCTGTCACTGAAGGACTGCCCGAGTGATGTCTGCTCGGAGGGTATAGCTCTTGTCCCTGATGAGAGGATACCCATGAAGCTCAGGGAAGTTGCTTCGCTCGTCTTCCACGGGAAGCTCTATGTTAGGGGGAACTTGATGTTCGATGTTAGACTTGATGTACAGGAAGGCCGATGATAGTGGCTGCCCACGTGAGGAGTGTCCAGGGGAGGTGGAGACAATGGACCATTTCTTGCTGCAGTATCCCTTTCACATAGAAGTTTATCGTAGAGTTTCAGGTGCTTTGGGTCTTCCATGCCTTTCTGGGCTTAGTAACCCTGAGTGGGTCTACGGAGCACACAGGAGATGGAAGCAATTTGATTTGGTTATACTTTATCTAGTTAGTGTAGTTGTTAGATACTTCACGTGGAACGCACGGTGTCAGGTGTCCATACGACAGAAAGTCCTCCCTGTTGAGGTGGTGGTGGGTGACATTCTGCACGAGGTTGGTAAAATTCGGGATATGGAGAGTCGGAGGATGGATGCTCTCAGGTGGGTCAGGCTGTGGCGCAACCTGAAACCCCCTTAGAGGCAGCTGAAGTCTGCAAACTTCTCTATCTATGGCTTTTCTATTCTGTCCACCGCTCTATATTTTGTTTTTGCATGGAATGTTATTTTTAGTGTTGTGGCTTACATACAGCTAAAGGACCCCTTTTCTTTTTCTTTGCTTGTGGGTAGGTTTAGTTTGAAGAATTAAGTATCCTCTCCATATATGATGCATATTTATGATTTAATGTTTTATTATTATTTATAATCTATCTTCTGTAAAGCATATGGACATTCTCCCTATGGGAGAAATTATTTGTGCCAGCTGTGAAGTGCAAATTTTATTTTATACATGGAGATTAATGTTGAGGTTTACTTTCATTTGTTTAAGATGTTGTGTTATGTTGCAATTTTTTTTCAAATAAAAAACATAACCAGGACTGAGGGATATTACTATGGGCCCCTACTGTCATCTTGAATGTGGCAGGAACTTCCTGAATGCAAGTAAGCTGCAGAACGTGGAGATGGTGGCGTATGGTAACAGTGCTCAGTGCTGTGTATGATCAGTCACACAGCAGTGTTACTATCAGGGGGGAAGCGTGTTTTGTAATGTGAGGCCCAGAGCTTGTTGCCACAGGGGGGAGGAGGGGTTTGTAATGCCAGGTCCAGTGCATGTTGCCATAGGGGAGGAGGGTTCTGTAATGTGAGGCCCAGATCTTTTTTTCTCTATTGTTATACTGTACAGGTATTCTTTGTGTACAACAACAGCCTAACAAAAGTCTCTCCAGCAGGAGTCTTAGTCTAATTTGTCATTAAATACACAATTCTGTGGCCTGAACTTTTTAATTTAGGGGGTGGGGTAGTGCTGTTGATTGAGAATTTCAAGAAATATACTGTATAGCTGTTTCTAAGGAATGAGCTTTTATGCTGTATATCGACCGCTGATCCGCATGAGTGTGGGATACACCTCCCAAACTCAACTACCATGCTTCCAAGAAGCATAGTCCATTTCTAAGTAAATGGCATCGTATGGAACTAAGTTCTGTACAATGCTAGGTAAGCTAGTGTTATTAATGTAACACTAGCATAACATTTAGTGGACGCATGCGCCCTCCATTCAAATCAGACCACTTACGCAGCTTGCAAACAATCCTAAATCTGAGTACGGTCTTGAAACACACTTATCCGATAAATATTCATCTTTTTTTTTAAAAAACTTGGCATCTGAATACATAATACATACATATTGTTACATGTACTCGCACGTTTGTTAAACATAAAAAAGCAAAACATGTAGTACAAAAAATATTACATAATACACAGTATGGACCATATGAACCTGAAAAGGGGTTGAAAAGGCTAAGCAGTGGATATCATGGTTAGGCTTTGGTTAGGAGACCAAGGCTGTTTTATCCTGTATGTAAGAAAAACAAATAAAAAGCTCTGTAAAATAGGTTGCATTTTACAGACTGTGAAAATTAATTGTGAAACTTACAGGAAAATAAATACATTTAACTTCCATTTTTTTGTACTATATGTTTTGCAAACATGTGAGTACATGTAACAATATGTATGTATTAATTCTGTACAAATTCAGATGGGAAGTTTAAAAAAAAAAAGATGAATATTTATCGGATAATTGTGTTTCAAGACCGAATTCAGAATTAGGATTGTTAGGTCACTTACGAATGTAAGCTGCGTAAGTGGACTGATTTGAATGGAGGGCGCATGCTTCCACTAAATGTTACGCTAGTGTTACATTAATAACACTAGCTTACCTAGCATTGTACAGAACTTAGTTCCGTATGATGCCATTTACTTAGAAATGGGCTATGCTTCTTGGAAGTTTAGGAGGGGTATGCCACACTCATGCTGATCAGCGGTCGTATGGACCACTGATCCGCACGCTTTAGTTAAGGTAATTCTAAGCACATTAATTATCAAGTGCTATGGAGGACTATAGACTGCACAATTATATGACGTTGAATTAAGTGGTGCCATTTTAATTTGGCCTTTTAAAGTGTCTTCAATTTTCAACGATTTCAGACATACAGCATAAAAGCTCATTCCTTAGAAACAGCTTTACAGTACATTTCTTGAAATTCTTAATCAACAGCACTACCCCACCCCCTAAAAGAAAAAGTTCAAGCCACACAATTGTGTACTCAATGACAAAATAGATAAAGACTCCTGCTGGAGAGACTTTTGTTAGACTGTTGTTGTACACAAAGATTACCTGTACAGTAGAACAATAGACAGTATAACCAAACAGTATAACAATAGAAAAAAAAAACCTGGCATTACAAAACCCTCCTGCCCCTTGTGGCAACAAGCTGTGGGCCTCACATTACAACCTTCCCCCTGGTCATTTTTCCTTTTATTAAGTATTGCAACAAACAAATCATAATCACACAAGGATGTCATATTTCTTCATATGAAATTAAATAGCACTTCACAGAAGGCAAACTTATAAATATTTTCATAGAAAACACAGCTTATCCTCACAGAGGAAAATATTGGTAGCTATAATACAATTAAATAGAAGAAATGACACCCAAATACACAGCAAACTACACACACACCCATACAACTAAAGAAGAAGAAAAAGGACCTTCCTAGCTGTATGTAAGCCACTTCATAAAAAACAAATCTGTAAATCAAACAAAAGCTATGGGCGTGACAAAGGACAGACAAATACCATAGACAGAAAAGCATCAGACTTCAGCTACCCACTAAGGGGGTTTAAGGTTACGCCAGAGCCTGGCCCACCTTACAGCATCCATCCTTCGTCTCTCCATATCCCTAATCTTCTCCACCTCGTGCAGAATATCATCCACCACCACCTCGACAGGGAGGACTTTCTGACGAATGGACACTTGGCACCGTGCATTCCACGTGTAATACCTAATCACTACACTAACTAGAAAAAGTGTGACCAAATCAAACTGCCTCCACCTCCTATGTGCTCCATAAACCCACTCAGAGTAACTGAGACTCGAAAGGGCCGGGAGCCTCATAGCACCAGAAACTCTCCTATAAACTTCGATGTTAAAGGGGCACTGCAGCAAGAAATGGTCCATCGTCTCCTCCTCCCCTGGACACTTCTCACACGGGCCGCCACGATCACTGACATTCCTGTACTTCAGGTTCCCCCCTAACATAGAGCTTCCCGTGAAAGGAAAGCCAAGCGACATCCCTGAGCTTCAGGGGTATCCTCCCATCAGTGATAAGAGCTATACCCTCTGAGCAGACATCACTCGGGCAATCCCTCAGTGACAGGGGCTCCCAAAGGTAGGACTGCAAAACACTCCTCTCCAACACCCTTCTAGAGGAGCTTTTGACTTCCCCAACCTCTAGGTGCCATCTCCTTGTCACCTTCAATCCCAGGGACACGTAGGCCGGAAGGTACCCATGCGGGACTCTGAAGCTTTTAACCGACCCGCCACTCATCCAGTCCTTGAGAAAGTGGTACACCCATGATCAATAGCCCTCTACCCACCGAGGAGGAGCCTCCAAGAGAAAGCTCTTCAGATGGAGAGAAGGAAACGTGGTCAAATAGAAGGTGACTGGGTTCACCATACCCAGGCATCCTTCCCTCCTTGGTCTGTTGGTCACAGATCTCTTTACAAGATTCAGCCTATTCCCCCAGAGCATCGGGAAAAAAACTGCATAAATCCTGGCCCATAAAGATTGTGGCAAAATGTACACGTAACTGGCGTACAAAAAGACTGGAAGCATTTAAGTCCTGATCACGTCTACCCTTTCCCGAAGAGATAGCCGCCATCTCTTCCAACACTCTACCTTGGCAGAAGCATCTTCCAGCCTTTCACACCAATTTAGGAGGGCACAATCACTCTGGCCAAATTTAACTCCTAAGATTTTAACCACAGAACTAGCCTGGGAAAAAGTGTCCGGGAGGGCAAACTGCCTACCCTCCTCCCCCAACAAGAGAACTTCACTCTTCTCCTGGTTAACCACAGAGCACGAAGCTTCTGAATATTTACGGATCACTCCTGCCACATACCTCTCCTCTGTCACATCAGACAGAACGAGAGTGACATCATTCGCGTAGGCCACCACCTTTAACGGCTTCTCCGGGCTCAGTAGCACCCCTCTCAAAGTGTCGCCTTCCACCCTTCGGATAAAGGGATCAATTGCAAACACATACAAGAGAGAGCTCAGGGGGCATCCCTGTCTGACTCCCGAATTGACCACAAAGGGCGGACCTACCCAACCATTCACAAGAGGAAAGCTCTCGGATGAACTGTATATCACCTCAAGCAAATTTACCAACCGCTCTGGAAGACCATACCGCCTTAGCAGGGCCCAAAGGTACTTGTGCTTTACCCGATCAAAAGACTTAGCCTGATCCAGTGCCAGCAAGTATGCGTCCAGCTTCTCAGCACGTCACCGCTCCATGACCTCCCGGACACCAAGGACAGCACTAAAGGTGATCCGGCCTTTCACGGTGCAATGCTGGGAAGGAGACAGCAACAGCTCTGAAACCAACTGGAGTCTGTTAAATAGTACTTTTGCCGCCAAAATCTTACGGTCCACATTGAGAAGAGCGATGGGGCTCCAGTTCTCAATTCTGGATAGGTCCTTTCCCTTAGACAGCAATATAAGAGCAGAAGTACTCATGGAGGGAGGGAGCAAGCCCTCACCCAGGCTCTCATTATACACTTCCATGAGGCGAGGGGCCAGGATGTCTGAAAAGATCTTATAAAATTCAGATGACAGACCATCTGGTCCTGGGGCTTTCTTCACAGACAAGGAGTCTATGGCCACCCTGACCTCATCCACCGTTATATTACTGTCCAAGCTGTCAAGGTCTCCATGTAGACTACCAATACCCAGGGCCGGAGCTAGGTCCCTGGGCACCCTAGGCGAAGTTTGGCCTGCCTCCCCCCCTTATATTTGCCCATTCATATGGCCCTTCAGGCCTCTATGCCCCCTTTACATTCCCCTTCAGGCCTTTAATTAGGTATTGCAGGCCCCCCTCCCCAGTTTTAATTAGATATTGCAGCCCCGTCCCTAGTTTAACTCATATATAGCAGCCCCCTCCCCATTATAATCACTGCCCCTCCCCATAATAATCACTTCCCCCTCCCTATAATAATTACTGCCCCTCCCTAGTTTAACTCATCTATAGAAGCCTCCACCCCATAATAGTCACCCTGGCCCCACCCCATAATAATCACCCTGCCACCACCCCATAATAATCACTGCCCCCTTCCCATAATAATCACTGCTCCCACCCCATACTAATCACCCTGTCTCCACCCCATAATAATCATCCTGCCCCCACCCCATAATAATCACTGTCCCCACTCCATAATAATCACTGCCCTCACCCCATAATAATCACTGCCCCCATCCCATAATAATTACTGCCCCCATCACATAACCATCATACTGGTACGCTCC
>WWET01009272.1:18063-29070 GCA_011038615.1 Limnodynastes dumerilii
TGTCTGTCTGTCTGTCTTTCTGTGTCTGTCTGTCTGTGTCTGTATGTCTATCTCATATGACTTAATATATAAATAAATATTTAATAAATATTGTGCCTGGGGTGATACAAGAAAAATGATCCAATATTTATTATTGTGAATACATTGCTTGTGTAATTAGATGGATCAGATAGAATAATGGTTCTAAAAATGACATTACATTTATAATACCGTCTGACCATATTCAGTAACTGTTTTGCTTGAGACACCAGAAATTGTAATGGGCTGACTCAGGGTCAGGAATATAATGTGGTTTTGCAAAGTCGCATTTCTTTGTAGTTTCCCCCTAGGGGCTGCCACATTATGCCACCGCATAGGTAATATGGCTGTGCAATGGCTGGATGGGAAATCAATCCCTATGTTACATGATGTAGGAACGGAATGTAAACCACTTACCCGTTCCTGGCGCAGACACCCTCCAGCGCTATCCCTTGTGTCCTGACTGTTGCCATAGTTGCCAGGACACCAGCCTATCAGTGCAGTGGGTTAGGCTGCTGGCCAATAAGTGGCTCTCAGCCTCTTTTTACAAACCAGTAGTGGTTCCACAAGCTGCCAGTTATAGCGTCAGATAACAAATACAATTTAATGCACAAAAAGCACACAGAGATAGAAGAAATTGAAATGATGTCACTGCGCTTTACAAATTATCCACCGAACCTCAGCTGCTACCAGATCAAAACCTAATGGGTAAACCTTACCAGAATAAGGAGCGCATATTCAGTGGGGTTTGGTTTGCTTAGGTCACGGCCTATTTCTCTGAGTGCATTGGTGACACTTTCACCCACAAATCATTACATTGCGGTGCTATATCACCGGAGGCTGGCACATAGGCCCCAAGAGTGGTTATTCTTTTATGTTAGCAACTATACTCAGCCACTGGTCAAGGAAGTGTTTTGATAGGAAACCTTGGTTTTGCTGTCAAAATGTGATCTATCCTGACTTCTGAGTGTCAGGGTAATAAAATAAACAAAAAAAGCTATAAAATAATAAAACAATAGAGCAATATAATAATAAAAGAATAAAGCAATAAAACAATAGAGCAATAAAATAATAAAACAATAGCGCAATAAAAAAAATAAAAGAATAAAGCAATAAAATGATAAAACAATAAAGCCTCCAGATCCCGGCTACCACAGTTCTTGAGCCCCTCACAGACTGGACTTTTATTACAACTTCTTGGAAGATTTTGGTACAGAGAAAGGGAGACTTGTGGGTGGGGGGGTTGTTTATTGTTTGTTTCATATTATTTTATTTTTTTTAACCATTGAATGTTTTATGTATAATAAATAACGTTTTATATAAGTAAACACTAGATCTCCTTTTATTTTTTCAATACAAGAACTGGATGGGGGAACGGAGGATGAATTTTAACAACCTAGGGATGGAAACAACATGAGATATACCCAAACTGTACCATGCAATAAAGAAAATGATCAATAATAAAAATATTAATGAAAAACAATAAAAAAATATGTGAAACGGACTTATAAAAATATAACAATTTATTACTAAAACACACTAAAAACATATAAAAACTTTAAATTGTATAAAAATATTTACGAAATAAATTTAGTAAATAACCCAGGATAAGATCATCAAGGTGCCACCATGAGGTTCTATATATACATTATACAAGCAACAAAAGATACCAAGAAAGTAATAACCACACCAGTCACGCACACATCACTCCAATCATCAAGATGCCACCATGAGGTTCAATATATACATTATACAAGCAACAAAATATACCAAGAAAGTAATAACCACACGAGTCACACACACATCACTCCAATCATCAAGGTGCCACCATGAGGCTCTATATATACATTATACAAGCAACAAAAGATACCAAGAAAGTAATAACCGCAACTATCACACACACATCACTCCAATCATCAAGATGACACAATGAGGTTCTATAATTCTCAAAATGTAGGAAAAGCACTTGTATTGTGCACACTACTTACTAAATATTACCACTAGAAAAGTATAAATAGTAAGTTTTATTAACCAGAATTCAAACAAAAGAATGAAAAAATATATAAAAAACTAAAGAGAAAAATAAACAATAAAATCTGCCCCAGAGTAACCGTGATAAATATGAAACCATATTTGAAATACATTAATAGTACACAAGATGTTATAAGGGTTAGCTGGAACCTGACTGGACACCAGGCACTGAGGGGGATATCTACCCTTACAATGGATGGTATGTAAACTAAGAAAAGAGAGAAAGAGAAAGAGAGAGAGAAAGAGAGAGGGAGAGAGAGAGAGAGAGAGAGAGAGAGAGAGAGAGAGAGGGGGAGAGATATCCGTTTTCAGCTACTACACATTTGTAGTAACTATTTTACTTTGTGACAATGTTTATGATATGATTTAATGTTTTTATTTGATTTCAACAGAGGGGAAGGGACTACTTTTAAATGGGAAGACTATTAAAACAAAACAGGCAATAACTACTACTTTCACTGAGGAGCAGGTATTAAAAGAACTTTAAAAATTGAAAGTGGACAAGATGGGATACATCCTATGTAATTAAAAGAGCAAAGATGGGTGCTGGCAAAACCATTAAGTGAATTATTCAACCAGTCACTAATAACTGGGCTGTTTCCAGAGGACTGGAAAATAACAAATGTCCCTCTGCATAAGAGTAGGAAGTAGGGAAGAAGCAGCAAACTACCATCCAGTGAGTCTAATATCGGTAGTAGGGAAATTGATGGAAACACTATTAAAAGGAGCATGTACAGTGTCTTAAATCCAGTAACTTACAGGATCCCAAGCAGCATGAATCATGTCAGATCATGCCAAACAAGACTTATTGAATTTTTTGTCTGGGTCAGTAAAGTATTAGATAAAGGGGGAGCTGTAGACATAGCTTATCTAGATTTTAGCAAGGCTTTTGACACTGTGCCACATCGAAGACTGTTAAATAAGCTGGAAACTTTGAGATTGGATTTAAAGATAGTTGCATGAACATAATCTTGGTTACAGGATAGACAACAAAGGGTTGTAGTAAATGGATTCTCTTCTGGGGATGGTAAGGTAACCAGTGGAGTACCCCAGGGTTCTGTACTTGGACCAGTGCTATTTTATATCTTTATAGGTGATATTGCCTGTGGTATCAAGAGGAAAATATGCCTTTGACAGAAAGATATGTAACAGGGTAGACACGCCAGGTGGGGTACACAAAATGATGAAGGATCTAGGTAGACTGCAGGAATGGTCATGAGTGCGGCAACTGCAGTTTAATGCAAAAAAATGCTAAATCATTCACCTGGAGCACAAAAACCCAAAAGCTCTCATATTACTCCAATCATCAAGGTGCTTCCATGAGGTTCTATATATACATTATACAAGCAACAAAAGATACCAAGAAAGAAATAACTGCCAGTCACACACATACTGCACCAGTCACACACATCACCACACATCACTCCAATCATCAAGTGCCACCATGAGGTTCTATATATACATAATACAAGCAACAAAAGATACCAAGAAACTAATAACCGCACCAGTCACACACACATCACTCCAATCATCAAGGTGCCACCAGGAGGCTCTATATATACAATAAACAGCAATGAAGAAAACTCCCAAAGTGTAGGAAGAGAGAAGCACTTGTAGGGTACACATTACTTACTAAATATGACCTCTAGAAAAGTATAAATAGTAACTTGTATAAACCAGATTACAAACAAAATTATGAAATAATATATCAACAACTAAAGAGATACATTAGCAATATAATCAGCCCCAGAGTAACTGATAATTATGTGACCATAATTCAAATATATAAACAGTGCACAAGATGTTATAATATGCAAAGAGTGATGCAAATATTACACAACCTAATACACAAATGTACCGCACAATAAAAGCAAATACTCAAATATTGCCCGACAAATGTAAATAACCCCAAAGCAAAAACAACAGGAAGAGAAAGTGATGTGTTCTGTAACATTCCTGGGCGTGTGGTGAAGAGAGAGGTTGAGGAAATTCTCCATTGTTTATTAACCCTTGCTGTGTCTGATGGATGCTAATACAATGGTGAGGAAGAGGAGGCTGTTGGGCGGTGTTACATGGGGTGTTGTCAGGGATCCTGTCTGATCCCTGTGACGTGTTTAGGTTGATGGTGACAGTATATAGTGTAGTGTACTAGCAGTCAATGGATCAGATACAGACCTCAGCTGTATATATCAGCACACCTGTATAAGATAAAATGATATATATTAATGATGAACAACATGATACAGCAGTGAATACATGGGGCTGCCCTCTAACCAATCACAGAGCCTCACATTAACCTCGATGCTTCTGATAAATTCTAACAACACATTTAATCATAGAAAGAGACGTGAAATACCACAACAGCAGAATCCTAGTGTTACAAGCTATAACAAATGACACATAAATATATTTATCCCAAGCATGTTTACACTGTTCTACTGTGTTACTTCTACCCCCTCAGATGCCAATCCCGTCTTTAACCTCCGCCCCTGCCAATCATTCATGTAATCTCTAGTGTTCCATGGGACGGGCGGTTATTGATGGCATCATCAATCCTAGTAACTCTAGGGAATAAAGTGGTAATTGATAGCTGGTCGGGGCTTGCGGGAGCTTTGTTGTTAACCCTGTGTTATTATGTGGTTTGTGACACTGTGCATGTAAATAAAACACAACTGTGATGATGAGTTACACACAATCCAGACACACAACATGATACAGTGGATGGTGCCTGTAGTTATGATGACACAATGGGCCTGATCCAGACCTACGCATGAGAGCGGAGCGCGTTACCGCTGCAGCGTAAAAACTTTCATGCCCATGACACTCACCTTACCTTCTATTCATTACACCCGCCGAACCCTGCCCTAACTTTTCCCTGTGTTCATGCGTATTTTCGTAGCAACGCGCTGTTCGTAGCGGGCAAAGCACGCCCATACTGTACAATTTAAATGGTTCCCCTCGCCTACATTCCTTAACTCCAGCGTCGCTGTCCTGATCATCTTCTTATCCTCCACCTACTCTGTACAATCCTCCTCCTGTCATCATTATTCTGGGTCATTACTCGCTGTCCTGATCACCTTCTTATCCTCCTCCTGTCATCATTATTCTGGGTCATTACTCGCTGTCCTGTTCACCTTCTTATCCTGTTTTTTCGCTTACGATCAGCGTACGTTCGCATGCGAGCGTAGGTCTGGATCAGGCCCAATGCATGTACAGTGGCGCTGGTGTTGGGTGTATGATTTGCACTGGCCCCTGCTTGGAGTGAGTATGTTACACACAGCCCTGTCTCTGGTGTGTTTGTTACTACACTGTACCCTCATTAGTTTTCACCTGTCATTAATATAGATAATGAAGCTTTCGTTTTTGCCTCTGTGGCCCTGATCACCTTCTTATCCTACTCCTGCTCTGTACAATCCTCCTCCTGTCATCATTATTCTGGGTCATTACTCGCTGTCCTGATCACCTTCTCATCCTCCTCCTGTCATCATTATTCTGGGTTATTACTCGCTGTCCTGATCACCTTCTTATCTTCCTCCTGCTCTGTACAATCCTCCTCCTGGGCCGTATTCCGAGATCCGTCGCCAATCGGGCCGCAAATAACCGCAACTAAGTGGCAGGTCGGAACAGGTTACACCCACCAGAAAAAACAGTCACTCCCCTCGCAACCTCCGGCCGGACCTAAACTTCCACCTGCATTGACTTGCCCTATCTGGCCGCAGTCACTTCCGGCCTTATGTGTATTAGTTGCGTATATTACCGACCCCAACTCTGTAATCGCACCCTTTTTCCCTCATCTCAATGCCTCCCCCCGCCCATTTCAATGCAAATCCTTCGGTCCGTATATTTCCGCCGAACTTAGGATCACATTAGTCCCCGCCCGATTCACAAGTCCGGCCTTAAGGCATTTTCGACCTTAACTTCAACGTAGACGGCGTATCACTATTACTACGCATGCGCAGTTGATGCAAAATCGATAAGATACTAAATATACGCACGGAACTATCGTTAATACCGGATATCTGAATACGGCCCCCTGTCATCATTATTCTGGTTTCATTACTCGCCATCCTGATCACCTTCTGATCCTCCTCCTGTCATCATTATTCTGGTTTCATTACTCGCTGCCTCTTTTGTACATCACATCCGCTTCCTTATTCTGGGGTTTTTTCTAACCCTTCTGGTATAAAGCTCTGTCTGTCAGTGTATCAGACCACATTAAATCTATAAATCACCCAGCACCTAAGCTTCTCCTACTGCTTTATTCTATTGGCTGAATGCTTCTCCAATCAGATTCCCCTCCCTGTGATGTCATTAGTCTCTGAGCAGATTTCTCTTAGCACCTAATCCCCAATATATTATTAACCAACCTTTCCTTATGTATAATGCAGCATGAAGGGGCTCGGTGAAGGTGGTGGAGAAGGTGTGTAAGAGTCTGATGGGGTCACACAGAGAATAAAAGGACAACTGTCCAGCCTCATAATCCAGATATATCCTCACTCTTTCACAGGGAATAGTGACAGGTAACTGGGTCTCTATACTGTCATGTGACAATAATATACCAACACTCATAAGAAGTTTTATAATTTCTCCTAAATCTGTTTGACACAAATTCTAACAACACATAATTATACTTTATATGGTAAAATCATTTTACTGTAAGGGAGTGATAGAATAAGTTTATGCTATTCTGACACATTATGTGAATAAAGTCTAGTAATGAGGCATGCTGGGAGTTGTAATGTAGGTAATCATAGTGCTAGCTGAGTAACAGTTATTGCAGCCAATCACAGCTGTCAGTGTATCAGAGACAGGGAATCTCATAAATTACCCAGCACCTAATCTATAGCCCCTCCTACTGTGTCATTCTATTGGCTGAGCGTTTCTCCAATCTAATTCTTTTCCCTGTGATGTCACTAGTCTCTAAGCAAATTTTTCTCAGATCCTGATCCCCCAGATATTGTTATACAACCTTCATATACAGATAATGCAGCATGAAGGGGCTCAGTGAAGGTGGTGGAGAAGGTGTGTAAGAGTCTGATGGGGTCACACAGAGAATAAATGGACAACTGTCCAGCCTCATAATCCAGATATATCCTCACTCTATCACAGAAAATAGTGACAGGTAACTTGGTCTCTATACTGTCATGTAACAGAAATATATTATTATTACACAACCTCAATCCCCAGGACTTGTTATTACCTCCAATGTATGACTGACCTCCTGCCCTGTCTATACTGGGATAACACATCCCCACAATCCACTCTACTGATCCCCTGACATCCACTTCCCAGTAATGTCTCCCTGAGGAGAATCCCCCGGAGCTCATTACCTGAGGATAATACTGAAATCTCTCTGCTGTTATTGGACGATTCTGGTTTATATCTGACCTGGATGCAGTTTTCCTGTCATCTGATATAATGATATAATTATTAGCTGTGTTTACATCCAGTAATATGTCTGCCGGCCCCTGCACATAGCAGTATACATTTATACTTGTTATTATAGCAGATAATCCTCTACGTAATGTCCCTGAGAGAAGACCCACATCCAGATCTCCTCCACCATGGACCTGTTCCTCATGTCTCTCTCCATCCTTAGTATCACACCAGTCCCCTGGTTTCTGTAGGACTTTTACAGGATCAGACATGTTACACAGCTCCTCAATGTCATGCATATTCCTGGACAGCTCTTTCTCATTTATTTCCAGCTGCTGGATCAGATCAGAGACTGAGAGTGAAACGCGTTCTTCCTGCCTGGAGATCTCACCCAGGACTCTCTTCTCCAAGTCTTCCAGCTGTCTCCTGATGTCTCTAAACAGGGCAGTGACTGTCTCTCTTACACCAGCTGCTTTCTCCTGATGTTCTCTCCTGCGCTCCTGCAGTCTCTGGACTCTCTTCTCAGTCTCCTGTCTCTGTGTGGTCAGTTTATTCACAACATTTCTCAGTTTCTCCTTCTTCTTCTTACAGGCTTCATCTAATGACTCCATCTTATGTCCTCTGTGATCCCCAATCAGACAGCAGGACACACAGATACAGACAGAGTCCTCAGTGCAGTAATATTCCAGGATCTTTTTATGTGCTGAACATTTTCTATTTCCATAACAATCGGTGGGGTCACATAAGACGTGTTCTACAGACTTACTGTGTACTCTTAGGTGATCATCACACAGAGAAGCCTCGCAGTGTAGACAGGATTTAGCAGCAGGTACAGGAGAGTCCACACAGTAAGTGCAGACGATCCCAGTCTCCTCCTGATCTGGGCGAGTAGTCAGTAATCTCTCCATAATGTTACACAGAGGAATGTTCCTTATCAGTGCAGGACGCTCCATACTCTCTGCTCTGCATTCAGGACAGGAATAAACTCCAGACCCCTCCTGTGTATCCAGCACACGATCAATACAGACCCGGCAGAAGTTGTGTCCACATCTCAGTGTTACAGGATCTGTATAAATGTTCAGGCAGATGGAACAGTCCAGCTCCTGTCTTAGATCAGAAGATGCCATCGCTGACAGCAGAAGAAAGAAAAGAAAGTGAAATTCTCTTATATCAAGGTTGAGATTTATTAATCAGCTTACATCTATAGGTGCTATAGGGCCTTTCCTGATGCACACTGAGACAAGGACCAAATCCAACACAGGGCTACTGCTAGTCCTGGGGGCTTTCCCCACACATCACATTCTATATCACCCCATTATTCAACTCTATATGATACAGAGTCCAATTGATGGTTTTATAGCACCGGACTATGCATAAAACTGAATTGTCCCTCCTTTTGCAAGACCATCCCAATTCATACTCTGTAAATGGGGCAATGGTTATGTTAAAAGGAATGGAGTTTTGACCAAATATATGTATTTTTAAACAATACCAGGGCAGGGATTATATTACCCCCTTTCTGGATTCTCAGTTTTGGGAGCATAGCTGTGGAAGATAATTTTAGCACAACTATGGAAGACTAAGCACCAGATTTATTAAGCTGCGGGTTTGGAAAAGTGGAGCTGTTGCCTACAGCAACCAATCAGATTCTAGCTCTCACTTTCTTTTTACATACTAGAGAATGTACGCTAAAATCTGATTTGTTGCTGTGGGGAGCTTAATAAATTTGGCACTAAGTGTTTTTTTGGGGGGGGAATTTATAGTCAAAATGCTCCATAATAAAGCTCTTATTTTCGTTCTCTGAAGCTCTGTATTCCTCTCTCATTTTAAATTGAAAGCTCTTTATTTCCCTCATAATATTGCTTTATGTCTCTCTTTTTTTTTAGCACAATTAAGGGTCATTAAAGTGCTGTCTAGTTAGGAAATATAGAGCTGTAAAAAAAATTATTATATATACACACACACACACATTTTTATATATATATATACACACATACATATACATACACACATACACACATTTATAAATTTAGATTTTATTAAATTATAGTAGAATATTTTGCTTTCTTTTCTCTTTACTGTAATAACTCTAAGATAACCTCAATACTTTTTATGTTAATAATAGTGTTATGTAAATTGTAGTTGAATAGGGATAGGATAGGGATAAGGTGAAGGCATGGCTTAATCATTTGTTACACAGGGTCAGAGGTGGACCTAGTGAGTAGTGGGCCAAGGTGCAAAAACTATGCTTTGGCCCTGATAATTAACCAGGTAACCCGGCGGGGAGCTTCGGCAGTGTGAGATGACGGCTGTGGGCCCTTGCATCTGTTGCACCAATGGTTGTTCCGGCCCTGCAAGAATTGTTTGCAGCAGATTTGTGTCAGGAAGAGAGAAACCCCAGACACTGGACCGGATCCAGACCCCTGCACACTTTCCTTACATGCAATTATTCCCTGAAAGGTACCTCTCGTTACCTCTCAATACAAAAAAAAAAACCCTCACGGGTGGGGTAAAAAATACTCAGAAGTGGAATGGGGAAAAATATAGCTGCGCACACCTAAAATCCTGATTCTTAATAATACAGGTAATGGCCCAGATCAAGAAAAACGCTTGTGAGCGAATTTACGCGTGGCGGAGACGTAAAATCGCCTTTTGGTAAGTACTGCGCATGCGCACCATAGAAAATACGCTCAGTAACGTAGCGCAATTGTGAACGTATGGGCCATTCACGTATGTGTCACGTAAATACTTACGTGTGGGCGTGCCAATTTTACGTAAGTCCAAAATACGTCTGAATTACATTAAGTAGGCGGGGGTTTGTATTTAAAGTGTACAGTATGGGCGTGTTGCCCATACGTACGTGTGCGGATCACTGTGGTTACGTTGGCAAAAGTTAAGGTAGGGTTTGGAAAGCATATCTTGACAAAATACGTACGTTCAAGGGGTGTGCCTAGGGGAGCGTATAGAAGGTACGCACACGAAAATACGCTATGCGAATAAACGTACGGCAAACGTAGTTCTGGATCTACCCCAATGTTCTTCTAATATAGATCTTTCTTCAGCCACTATAAAACTTTTTCCACTGCCAATCACAATTTATTTATAACAGAGTTGATTATAATGTATAATGTTCCACCTATACAATGTAACTTACCTAAGAAATTATAAGTGACTGGTCTTTCCAAAGAAAAATGAAAAAGGGAGGAAGATACTAAATATCACCACTAGATGTCCTCCTAATCCACCTATGTCAGGAATCCGCACTCTTTTCAGAGTTCACCTGTATCTGAATAAAGAGTCTTTTTATGACACTTGTGTCCTTTGTTAAATCTCTTGTATGTTCTCCGTTTCCCACAAATACCAGTTGCACCATATGTGGAGGAAACACAGTGTTGGTGGTGCATGAGGCTGTTACAAATGAATTGTTCTTGATTGAATTGTGATTGGCAGTAGAAAAAGTTTATAGTGCCTGAAGAAAGTCTACATCAGAAGAACATTACCTGTATTATTAAGATTCAGGATTATAGGTGTACAAAGCTATACAGATTGTCCCAGTGTATAATATTATATAAATGTATATTA
>WWET01009273.1:0-14770 GCA_011038615.1 Limnodynastes dumerilii
ATATTATGGCAATTTCATTTCAGAAATGTTGCACACTTATGTGGTTACAGCTGCCTTATGTTCCATTTCAACAGAAGGCCTATGACAATGACTAGCTACAGTATCTATATCTTACTTAACAGAAGCTAGATTATTCTGGTGTTTAGATAATTCATTATTTTATTTTAATGCACCCACTAAGCACAATGTGCTGTGGTTTCCTACCTTATTACAGGTTATTGGATTTTGAATTTTCTACAGCCAGTGAGTTACATAGTAGATGAGGTTGAAAAAAGACAACAGTCCATCAAGTTCAACCTATTTTGGATCTCCTGCGATCCCTATCTTTATATTGGAAGTTAATCCATATAAAGCAACATTAAAACTGTTGCAATCCTAAGATAAATAAATACATACATTTCTACCTTGCTCCACTACTGTCCTTTATTTAAATTAGCGGTCCTGGTAACCCTGAATGTCCTTTTCTGCTAAAAATGTATCTAATCCTTTCTTAAACATATCCAGTGAATCTGCCATCACAACCTTTTCTGGCAGTGAATTCCACACCCTGACTGCCCTTACTGTGAAGAACCCTTTCCTTTGCTGGTTGTGAAACTTCTTTTCCTCTAACCTTAGTAGGTGCCCCCGTGTCCTGTGTACAGTCCTTGGGGTAAAAAGTTCCTTTGAAAGTTCTCTGTATTGACCCATGATGTATTTGTATATATTGATCATATCTCCTCTTAGACGCCTCTTTTCTAAAGTAAAAAAGAGTTAGTTTGTTCCATTTTATAGTTCCCTTATTTAAGCTTCTCCAATTACCCAGCTTTTCTGGGTTTTGGAATATATTGTTGCTTATTAGTCCTTTAATAAATATTGTTGTGAAATGGTTATAATTTATTTAATATGGCTAATTCACTGTGTATAGTTTTCAAGAAGCAGTAGTGCACAATACAAACCATATATTGGGGTAGATCCAGAACTACGTGTGCAATATGTTTCCACGTGTAACGTATTTTCGCACGCGTATGTTCTATACACTCCCCTAGGCACACCCCTTGAATGTACGTAATTCACGGAGTTCCGCTTCCCAAGATCCCAAACCCTAACTTTTTTTTGCGTAACAGCGTACGTCCGCTAACGGACGTATATACTACGTGAACGTACGCCGCTTAGCACACCCATACCATACACTTTAAATACAAACCTCCACCTACCCTACGTATTTCTGACGTATTTTGGACTCACGTAAAAATGGCACGCCCACGCATAAGTATTTAAGTGACACATACGTGAATGGCCCATACGTTCACAATTACGCTACGTTACTGAGCGTATTTTCTATATATTTATTAGCAGTTTGTGCATGATTTCATTGTTTGTGTATGAAAACTAAACATTTTGTTTAGATCTAATTTATGTAGATATTTATTATTTTAATATTTGTTTTATAACAGCTTTGAAAGCTGAATGGTTCTTTCTTAAAAATTCAATAAATATTTATGATTTTAATCATTTTCTACATTTTTGCATATTGCAATTTTTTATACATTTTTAGGTTACTTTTGTTAATTATAACACAAAAAGCCATTCAAAAATAGATATGTGGATGAGAACTCATAAATCATAACTCCCTATCCCTAACTCCACAAATCCCTTCCACTGCACGGCACATTATCTTGCCATATGAGATGGCGACTCTCCAGTGGGTTCTTATTTTCTGTTTTAACTTGAAATTGTTTCAAAAAAATGTTTCTGGACATATTGTATATGTAAGGATGTATCATATGATGCGGTTCAATAAAAAGAGTTAAAAAAAAAATTAGAAACACAAAGAGCCTAAGAAAATCAATCTGCTTCTTAAGTGAAACAATTAATGTGTTGCTTTGCTTAGCCATGAATCATGAGGATATTAAAGATCTTAGATATGCCCATGATTCTCAGTTAGGAAACAAAGGCATTCCAAAGTATAAGAAACTAGAGATAAGAACTTTCTTAACTTCTAAGAATCTAGGGCTATGGTTAGCATTTTTTTTTAGGATCTGTGAATTGTTCGTAAAAAAAAAAAATTCTTAAGTCTGAGTCAGGCCCATTGTCTTTCTATGCGATAATTTAGGAGTAATGCAGAAAATCAACTGCCAAAATTAATCTTCACCACCAGTAGTTTGCCTTTTAATATGTCTTATTTTGTGTTGCTTGGAGTTAAACATGTTTTAGAGCAAGTCATGTGCCAGGGGTAGACAATGGCCTGGCAGCCATCTTGACTAGGTTCCTATGGCATAGGTTCAGGAAATTGGCACCATTTCCATATATGTGAAAAACACCTTGTCCTTCTCATGTTTGGGAGGCAGCCTAGCCAGCATGGAGGACTTAGCAATCCACTCATTAGCCCCCCTCCACATTCAGGCATTATCAGGTTGCTTGAAATCAATGGCGCTGGTTCCTTAATTTAAAAAGGTATCCATTTTATGACCAACAACAAGACATCCTTGAATTTATCTGACACGAATTTCTAAAAGATTAGACCAAGGCAGCTACAGTCATGACCCTTGCGGATATCTTTTTTTTTTTTTTTTTCTTGCAGCTAAAAGGTTTTCAGAATGTTACAAAATGCTTTGTTATTACCAAAGCATTAAAAGACTGGATCAGGGTTAAGCCTGCTCTGCCGATTCTCAACGGCTTTTGCAGCAAATATTCTAAATAAATTGAGAATGGCATTAGGTAGGGTGAGATATAACAGGTATGAACTATTTCTTTTTGCTACATCTTTTTTTTCACATTTGCAGGGGCTTTTAGAATAAATGAATTAGTGGCCTGTAACAATTTGTTAATGACTTTGGGACTTTTAAGCATCTGATGTTAAAATTCAGGGATATATGGTTAAGTGTAAATTATGTAAAGGAAAAACAGATCAGCTTGGATGTGGAAGGTGAGTACCATTGGGCAGATCACCTAATCCAGAAATTTATCCAGGATATTTGGGGAAAAAGGTTCGCCCAGCATAGGCCACAGCAGACAATTGTCTGGTTTGTGCATTGGAATTGTCATGCCCTCATGACTTTTCAGTTCCAGGTGTTTTGGAAGTGTCTGGAGGTGTTGGGGCTGGATTCTCGTGAATTTGCAACTCATTCATTTTGCATAGGAGCTGCTACAGCGGCAACAGAAGCAGGCTTGTCATCTGCAGTCCTTCAGTCATTCAATAACTTGGAGGTTGGCGTGTTTTTAAGGTTTTGGGTGTGGGTCCCCACATAGAAAATCTGATTTTTTAAAAATCTGATTCCTCAATAAGGCATAGCAAGCGATCCAAGGTACACCGAAAGCTCCGTTCTGCTAAATTGTAAGAAAAAATAGTCTAACCTTAACCCTCCCCTCTCACTACCCTAACCCTTCTTTCCTGGCAGCCTGACCCTAACCCTCCCTTCCCTGCAGCCTGACCCTAACCCTCCATCTACCGCAGTCTGACCCTAATCCTCCCTTTCCTGCAGCCTGACCCTAACCCTCCCTCCCCTGCAGCCTGATCCTAATCCTACCTACCCCGCATAGAGAAGTTGCTCACCTTAGATAACGGCGTAGAAGCGGCGGTGGCGGAGGAGGGATATCAGCGGCAGCGGTATTTCCGAAGGAGAATGGGTAAACGGCACACTCACCCATTCTAAAAAAAAAGTAGAAAAAGGTAATTATTCGAAATAGGGACATCCAAAAAGGATCTTTTCAGATGTCCCTGTTTTCGGAAATGGGACATTCTTTACAGGGATTGCAACCGTACATTTTTTTTTCACTCCCCTGACGATGGTGCATGGACACGCACCGAAACAGCAGCTGTCGGGATACTCCTCCTGCTAATATGGGACATGTAAGACCGTTCTTTGCCTCTCTGTGCCTATTGTTTTACAGGAACTGCCTTTACCAGTATTGAGATACAGTAACTGTTTGCACGTTTGGCTGCCTTGGTTATTCAGTTCCTGGACATTTGACATTTTTCCCAGTTGGGAAATACGGCATTTTGTCCCTCCTACAGCCTCCTCCGGACTGACACCCGTCAGTCCGTTTGTCCCCCCCTTTTTTCTTGTTTTTCCCAGTTTTTCACGGAGGTGCTCCTTCTATTGTTACACTACTTGTTGGTCTCTATCACATCAATTCACCCATTTTTTCTCATTACCTGTTGGTTGCCTTTATTTTGATGCTGGCTTTTGATAATATTTACTATTACCATATTTTGCATATATATATATATCTATATCCAAAATATGGTAAAATATTATGTTCCTGGCGACTGATATTTATACAGGTTTATATGTGTACAGGGCCGTCAGCAGGGGGGAACAGCCGAAACAATTGTCCCGGGCGCGAACCTGATGGGGGCCCGCCGATACTTAAGTAGCACTGTATCCTACCGGCGATACTTGCTGCTCAGTGCTATTTAGTATCCGGCCAATGCGTAGGGAAATTCTTCCCTGCACACTGGCCCACTGTTAAAGCGTGTCTGCCGGGCCCTGTCCCTATGTGCCGTCACCCAGGGGACGGGGCCTCGCAACTGTGTCCTGGGCCCTGCATTTGATGATGGCGGCCCTGTATCTGTACATATAAAAACACACACAAATATATATGTATATACATTTGCATAGGTTCACACAAAATTGGACACTATACCAAAGTTATACCTAAATACCTGATACCAAAGTATCAGGTGCAGGACTCTGAAGTACTAACAAAGAACTAATGGTTACTGTGGTAACCACAGTCACTACACCCAAATTAAATTGACCTAAATTATAAATGGTAAATATTGAATTAAACTTCCAGAAATTATTTGAGTGTAATTGTACATAGGCATTCTGGCTTAGGCAGAAAAGTGTCAATCACTGCATACTGATATCTATAGAGGAAATTTAGAAGTGGGGGTATGTAAATTTCAGCACCAAATGTGCCTTGAGTTTGGCAAAGTAAACAGGTCAACAATGAGTAATCATTGTGTACGTCATGAGGGTCATGATTTCTACACTGAACACTTCATGTTTAGTTTAATGATCTGGTTACCACTAGGGAAAAACAATGATCGCTCCCCCACATGGCCATTTCTAGGGATGGACGAGCCTTATTGTCCCCTCCTTCTGTTTGTCCAACCAACCTTATTGCCCCTTCTTTTGTGTGCCCAGCCAGCCTTATTGCACCTTCCTTCTGTGTCCAACCAGCCTTATTGTCCCTTCCTTCTTTGTGGCCAGTCAGTCATGTTGCCCCTCTCTTTACTTGTGTCCAGTCAGCCTTATTGTCCCCTTCTTCTGTTTGTCTGCCTTTTGTGTGCCCAGCCAGTCTTATAGCCCCCTCTTTATGAGTGTCCATTCAGCCTTGTTGCCCCTCCTGTGTCTAGCCAGCCTTATTGCCCCCTCTTTATTTGTGTCTAGTCACCCTTATTGTCCCCTCCTTCTGTTTGTTTGAATAACCAGCATTATTGCTCCTCCTTTTGTTTGCCCAGCCAGCCTTATTGTCTCCTCCTTCTGTGTCCAGCCAGTCTTATTGCCCCCTCTTTTTTGTGTCCAGTCATCCTTGTTGTTCCTACCTTCTGTTTGTCCAAACAGTCTTATTGCCCCCTCTTTGTGTCCAGTCAGTCTTATAGCCCCTTCTTTATGTGTGTCCACTCAGCCTTATTGCCCCAACTCCTGGGTCCAGTCAGCCATATTGCCCCCTCTTTATTTGTGTCCAGTTAGCCTTATTGTCCCCTCCTTCTGTTTGTCCTTTCAACCTTATTACCCCTCCTTTTGTGTGCCCAGCCAGCCTTATTGCCCCCTTTTTGTGTCCAGTCAGCTGTCACGAGCCACCGTGCTCTCACGGCGGCTTGCACTGTGTGATCCCGGCTTCCGGGACCACGCGTCTTCTGTGCGCGTCCTGGTTGCTTAGCAGCCAGGACGCTCTTTTCCATTCACCGCTGCGGCGTTGTCGGCTTGGCGCAGCTCGTGGCTTCCAGTTGCTTAGGCAACCAGGAAGCTTCCCGCGCCTCTCATTCAGGTTTCAGCTGCGTTAACCTTCTGGCCATTCAGCTTGCAGGGTTGCTGGCTCAATCTCCTCCCTGATTGGCCAGTTCCCCTGTAAATAGCCAGCACTGCATTTCCTCAGTGGTGGTTATTATGTTCTCCAAGTGCCCAGTTATTTCTGCCCTTTGCTCTGATCTCTCCTTGTCCCTTGCTCTTGATTCTTGTCCCCTTGCCTTGTCTAGCCCTTTGCTCTCAGTACTTTTCTCTTTTGCTCCTTGGCTCAGTCTTCTTTGCCCTTTTTAGTGCGCTTTCTCTCCTGCCTTTAACCCTGTGTGTTCCAGTTCCCACTCTCTCCCCTTGCTGTACAGCCCTTTTGTGTGATCCTCGCCTTCCCTGTTTGACTGTTCCTGTTAACCCCTCCGGGGCTTCCCACTGTTTGCTAATTGAGTGATTGCCCCAGTTAGTCTTGTACGTCCTGTTTGTTCTGTCAGCCCCATCTTTGTCCACCGTCCCTGTTTAGTGTTTGCTGTATTTGTCGTGGTGCAGTCCCTTCTGACCGGTCTACTCCCCACTACCTACTCTTTCTTTTACTCATCTCTATTCTCTTACTTTGTTCTTCTGCTCTTCTCCCGGGTGATCTCTAAGGGACGTATCCTGACGGATTCCTACCTGCTCCAGTCCATCCCCACCATCAGGGGCTCTGGCGAACACTCGGTCCGACCATTCAGGCTCTACGCATCGGTGAGTAGCTCGCTCCTTTTCTCTCACTCTCTCTGAGGTCACTCCAGTTCTCACCCAAGGTAAACCCTAACAGAATAACCAGCCCACATACATTGGGCTCCCGTTGGAACCCAAGCCCTGCTCAGATTCTGGCCAACCAGATTCAGACTGTCTCTCGGAGCATCTGGCCGCCCATGAGGCAGCAACCCAAGCGACTCAGGAACCTCAGCAACGCACAGTCGTTGAACCAAAGCTCAATCTTCCGAATCGTTTCTCTGGGGATCGTAAGTCCTTTCGGAACTTTCAAGAAAGTTGTAAGCTTTATTTCCGCCTACGGCCCGTATCATCTGTAACAGAAGCTCAACGGGTGGGGATCGTAACTTCTCTACTCTAGGGGGTCCCCCAGTCCTGGGCGTTTGGAATTCTAGCAGGTGATCCGGCACTCTCGTCTGTGGATCTCTTCTTCAGTGCTCTTGGACTTCTATATGACGATCCAGATCGGGTAGCATCCGCTGAATCTCAGCTGCGTAGCCTTCGTCAGGGACGTCGCTCGGCAGAAGAATACAGCGCCGAGTTTAGGAGATGGTCTGCGGACAGTCTGTGGAACGACCCAGCAGTCCGAAGCCAGTATCGCATAGGTCTGACGGATCAAGTCAAGGATGCCTAGGTCTGACAGATCAAGTCAAGGATGCCCTTGTACAGTATTCACCTCCTGATTCCCTGGAAAGACTCATGCAATTAGCCATTCGTATTGACCGACGCTTCAGGGAGAGGCTCCAAGAAAGAGACTCCGCTTCAGCTTCTTCTCCTAATATACAAAAAATACATAAAGAGTTAATGGTTTTGGGTGCACTCTGTTAGAATAAATAACGGTTCATATCAATTAATCAGCCAATGTACCGTATAAAACTTGCTTTTATTATATTTGTTTTAAGAAAACGGGCAAAATATTAAATATTAAAATAAGCCATATCTGACCATTGTCAGCATTCTTTGGCAACCTGGCACCTGGCTAGTGACATTGGATGTCGAACAGCTGTATACCAGCATACGGCATGACATTGGCCTGGAGGCTGTCAGGTACTTCCTAAGGGCTAATCCCAATGTTGCTTTTAATGAATTCATCTTACAACTTCTGGAGTTTGTGCTAACGCATAATTTCTTTCTGTTCAACCAGAAGTTCTACTTGCAGGTTTGGGGCACCGCAATGGGCACAGCGTGTGCCCCGACCTATGCCAACCTATACCTGGGCTGGTGGGAGCAGGATGTCGTCCTATCTGATACATATGAGAAATATCAATCCCATATCATATTATGGTTAAGATTTATTGACGACATCCTGCTCCTCTGGCAAGGGGAGCCCTCCTTATTACACGAATTCATTCGGAAACTTAATTCCAAAGAATTTAATCTAAGGTTGACAGTGAAAATGAGCCAGTCACATATTGACTTTTTAGATTTGACTATCGCTCTACATGACAATGGGGATGTGATTACTTATCTTTATCGAAAAAGTACGGCTACAAATAGCATTTTGCACCATGATAGTGCACATGCCCCTGCCACAGTACGGAGTATACCTAAGGCAGATTATCTCCGTCTACGACGTAATTGCTCAACCATGGAACTTTTCAAGGTTAGAGCCGATGAATTGAGAATAAGATTGCGTGACAGAGGCTATACTAATAAAATTCTAACTAAAGCCTACAGATCAGTACTCGCTACCCCTAGGGAACATTTGGTGTACCCCAGAAAGAAAAAACAGAGTAGTCCAGAGATCAAATTCATTGGGGACTATTGTAATCTATACAATCAAATTGTTACTATCATCAATCAACATCTATCTATTTTGAGAAATGATGAAGTTTTGAGAGAAGTTGTTGGAGATAAAATTAAGATGTGCTGGCGTAGACCAACAAATTTACGTGATATGTTAGTGGAGAGGCACTTTAAACAATTCAAACGTAAAAATATCTCTAAATATCCAGGATCTTACGCATGCGGATCTTGTAAAGCCTGCAACTATATGGTTAAATCCACTGATATCCAAGACCGGTTTGGTAAATTGCATAAATTTAAAGAACATGTTGACTGCAACACAAGCAATGTAATTTATTGTCTGATGTGTCCTTGTGGATCCAGATATGTAGGTAAAACTACAAGGAAATTCAAGATCCGGCTCCTAGAGCATATAGGATCCATAAGGAACAGCAGACAAGATCAATCAAAATGTAAAACTCTTACCCCGGTTGCCAAACACTTTCTCCAAACTCATGACTCTAATTGCAGAGGCGTTCGTGCATTTATCTTGGAAAAACTATCCCCTGAATTGCGGGGTGGTAATCTTGATTAGCGCCTCTTACAAAAAGAACTATTTTGGCTTTTTCATTTAAAAACAGTATCCCCTTTGGGGTTTAAATGAGAATATGGTATTTACTCCTTTTCTCTGAATTATATTCACTGCTTTGGTATTTGTCATCTATATTGCCATAGGAGAAAACAAAGAAATATTCTTGTATTTGATTGTTGGTACAACAGTTAAATGAATTTTCCTGACAGATGCATAGTCTTCTCCTCTTCACCTTTCTATGTCTAATTAGATGTAAAATGATGTAAATGTACAAATGTGGACAGTAACTATGATACATAACAATATGATTGATTGACAAATTCATGTGAAGTATATTTTGGGATAATAATAAAACAGGGTAACACCTTAGAATGATACATTTTATAGCGCTGCTACAATTACCATTATTTGTGTAGGTGTAGCTTATATTTATTTCTCTATGAAGTTATATATGCATAATAATATTTTCCTATGTAGTATGAAAAATGACAGGTGCATACAGAGGAATCATTAAAGTTATTACAGTCCATGATATATTTTATAAATAATCTCTATAACTAAAAAAATGTTACCTAATTTAATCACATGAATTTGATAAACTTATGTGAGATAAATCATAAATGTTTGGATTGCACATATGAAGAGGATATTCTTGTAATGTTGCAGGATTTTTTTATTTAATATGTGCAAATCATCTAATAATNACACATTATGTAGTGTATGTCACTTTTCTTAAAAAATTCTTTTATTTACTTTATTTTATTAATACCATGCCAAGATACTTAATTTGTATATCTTGTGGTTTATAACAGCCTTCAAATAAACGGTATTAGATGTAATTTTCAAGGCCCGCCTAAGCCCGTGTGAATCAAGTTACAGCTGCACTCCGGGAAAGAAAAAAAAACAATGGTCAGATATTGCTTATTTTAATGTTTAATATTTTGCCTGTTTTCTTAAAACAAATATAATAAAAGCAAGTTTTATACGGTACTTTGGATGATGAATTGATATGAACCGTTGTTTATTCTAACAGAGTGCACCCAAACTCCTTAACTCTCTTTCTGTGTTTTTTGTGTATACAATTTCTGAGGAGGTAGCACCTTAGGCTGTTATAATATTATTGGAGATTGGTGCAGTTAAATTGTGTATACTCCTAATCCTCCTTGGCTTCCTTCTCAACCATCTACCAGGGATTCAGAGGAGCCCATGCAATTAGGAGCTGCCTGTCTCACCAAAGAAGAGAGAGACTGTCGCAGAAACTCTGGTCTCTGTCTCTATTGTGGCCACATTTTCTGCGGGACTGTCCTATTCGTCCGGTAAAAGACAAAGCCTAGGCGATATGAAAGAGGTACGTCTAGGCTCACAAATTTTCTCTTCCAATAAAGCATTATTGCTTCCAGCTGCTCTCTCTATCAAGGGAACCATAATTAACATTTCTGCCTTCCTCGACAGCGGTGCTGCCGGTAACTTTCTGGACATTTAGTTTGCCAAATCACAGGAAATCCCTTTTCTGAAGCTGAAATTCCCCCTCACCGTCTGTGGACTGAATGGCAAACCACTATCTGTAGGAAGGATCACATTCACCACTCCTCCTTTACTCATAGCCCTGCATCTTGAAGAATTACCTCTGTTTCTCATCCACTGCCCGGCTTCACCTCTGATCCTTGGACACCCATGGCTTCGTCTCCACAATCCTCACATCGATTGGGTCAAGGGTGACATTGTTAATTGGAGTGATCATTGTATCGCTAATTGCCTGCATCTTCCTCTCCGAGGTCAACTTCCTCTCGTTGGGCTCCCTGGCCTTCCAGACCACTATACCGACTTCTCCGATGTCTTCTCTAAGAAAGCAGCTGATGTCCTTCCTCCGCATCGCAGTTATGACTGTTCTATCGATCTGCTTCCTCAGGTGAACCTTCCTAAGAGCAGATTGTATTCTCTTTCCTGTTTGGAAACCAAAGCTATGGAGGAATATGTGAAAGAGAACCTCGCTAAAGAATTTATCCGTCCCTTTAAGTCTCCTCTAGGGGCAGAATTTTTCTTTGTTGAAAAGAAGGATGGGACCCTACGTCCTTGTATAGATTACAGATCCCTAAATAAAATTTCCGTCAAGAATACTTATCCCTTACCACTTATCTCAATCTTATTTGATCAACTCTGGGAAGCAACTGTGTTTTCCAAAATCGATTTAAGAGGAGCCTACAATCTTGTACGTATCAAAGAAGGGGATGAGTCCACCTTATCTGGACATTATGAGTATTTGGTGATGCCCTTTGGACTCAGTAACGCCCTGGCAGTCTTCCAAGATCTGATTAATGATGTAATGCGAGAATTCCTCTCGACGACATCTTGATTTATTTGCGTTCCATGCCTGCACATCATCTTCATGTCAGATCCGTGCTCCAAAGACTCTGTGAAAATACCCTCAATGCTAAATTGGAGAAGTGCGAGTTCGAGGTTCCTCAAGTGGCCTTTCTGGGATTTATTATATCTTCCTCTGGCTTCAAAATGGATCCTAGCAAAGTCAAAGCCATCCTGGAATGGGTTCAACCCACTAATCTGAAAGCCATACAATGTTTCCTGGGATTTGCTAATTTTCTCAGGAGATTCATTCGTGGATTTTCACTATTGATTTCTCCCATTTCAGCCCTTACTTAGAAAGGAGCGTATACTAAGAAATGGCCTCCACATGCCTTAGAAGGCTTTTTATGATGTTAAACAAGCCTTCATTTCAGCCTCTGTTCTCCGTCATCCTAATACAGAACTACCATTTATTGTCGAAGTAGATGCTTCCGACGTTGGAGATGGAGCGGTTCTTTCTCAAATCAATCCTGTTGATGGTGTATTTCATCCTTGTGCCTTTATGTCTCGAAAATTTTCTGATCCAGAAATTATGATGCTGGGAACCGTGAGCTTCTTGCTATCAAGTGGGCCTTTGAAGAATGGAGACACTGGTTGGAGGGCTGTCTCCATCCCATTAAAGTTTTTACAGATCACAAGAATCTGGAATATATCCAATCCGCTAAGAGGCTGAATTCTCGCCAGGCACGTTAGGCCTTGTTCTTTATTAGTTTCAATTTCTCCATTAAGTTCCGTCCTGGCTCTAAGAACCTCAAGGCTGATGAATTATCCCGCAGCTTTCTGGATTCCCATGCCTCCAATCCAGTTCCTCTTCCTATAATTCCTTCCTCCACTGTACTCATTGGACTCTCCCAAGACTTATTCTCCCAGCTTCGTGGCCTTCAAAGTCAAGCTCCGCAGGAGACACCTGCTAACCGACTCTTTGTACCCTCTGCTTTTAGAAGATCAGTCCTTCTCGAGTTTCATTCCTGCAAGTCAGCTGGACATCCTGGTATTGCCAAGACTAAGAAACATCTCGCTCAACATGTCTGGTGGCCTTCCTGGAGTAGAGATGTCATTGAATTTGTTTCCGCTTGCAAGACTTGTGCTCAGAATAAAGTTCCTCGTCACCCACCCTCGGGCCTCTTGATTCCTTTACCCATTCCATCTATACCTTGGACCCATATGTCCATGGATTTTACCGACTTACCCAATTCTTCTGGATATAACACCATCTGGGTAGTGGTGGACCGTTTCTCCAAAATGGCCCATTTCATCCCTCTCACCAAGCTACCCTGTGCCAAAACTCTTGCCTCTCTATTTGTATAACATGTCGTTAGACTCCATGGACTTCCTTCTGACATTGTTTCTCACCGGGGAGTTCAATTTGTGGCTCGTTTTTGGCGTTCATTCTGCTCATCACTCGGCATCAACATCAGCCTCTCTTCTGCTTATCATCCTCAATCCAACGGTCAAACGGAACGAGTCAATCAGTGTCTTGAACAATTTCTTCGCTGTTTTATCTCTAAGTTTCATGACAATTGGGCAGAGTGTCTACCATGGGCAGAATTCGCCTATAATAATGCCAGTCACGCCTCCACTGGAGTATCTCCTTTTTTCGCTGTCTTTGGTCATCACCCTCGAGCTAATTCCTTTCAAGACTCATCCTCTATTGCCAAAAGTCCTCACAAGAATTCCTGCCTACTCAAATCCATCTGGAGAAAGGTCCATGCCGCCATTAAGTCTTCATCTCTTCACTCTAAAAGATTTTCGGATCAGCATCGGAGGATTTCGACCTTCAAGGTTGGACAATGGGTATGGCTGTCTACCCGCAATATTCGCATCCGCCAACCCTCTAAGAAGCTGGGTCCTAGATTCATCGGTCCTTATCAAATCGTCCAAAAAATCAATCCAGTCAGCTTTAGATTAAATCTTCCCCGTAATCTTCACATTCCCAGTACTTTTCATTGCTCTCTGTTCAAACCGGTCTTCTTTTCTCACAAATTCCCTTCTGATTCTATCAAGAAACCCTCCTCTATTCTATTCTTGGGCCAGCAAGAATTTATTGTTGATTCCATTTTGGATGCCAAGTGGGTACAGGATCAACTCTATTTTCTTATTCACTGGAAGGGCTATGGCCCAGAAGAGAGATCGTGGGTACCTGCCAGAGAAGTCCATGCCATGCTACTCAAAAGAGACTTCTACAAGAAATTTCCATGGAAACCTAGACTTAGGGGTTTCTTAACCCCCCGTCAGAGGGGGGGTAATGTCACGAGCCGCCGCGCTCTCACGGCGGCTCGTACTGCGTGATCCCAGCCTCCAGGACCACGGGTCTTCTGTGTGCATCCTGGTTGCTTAGCAACCAGGACGCTCTGTCTCCTCTGCAGCGCTGTCGGCTGGCGCGGCTCGCGTCTTCCGGTTGCTTAGGCAACCAGGAAGCTCCCGCGCCCCGCATTCAGGCTGCGGCTGTGTCCGCTTCACTGGCCTATCAGTCTGCAGGGTAGCTGGCTCAATCTTCTGCCTAATTGGCCAGCTCCCCTGTAAATAGCCTGCACTGCTTCACCTCAGTGCTGGTTATTACGTTCTCCACGTGCCCAGTTTTTTCTGCCCTTGGCTCTTATTTCTCTTTGTCCCTTGCCTCTTGATTCTTGTCCCCTTGCCTTGTTCAGCCCTTTGCTCTCAGTACTTCTCTCTTTTGCTCTTTGGCTCAGTCTTCTCAGCTTTCTTGAGTGCCCTTTCTCTCCTGCCCAGAACCTTGCCTTTAACCCCGTGTGTTCCAGTTCCCATTCTCTCCCCTTGCTGTACAGCCCTTCTGTGTGATCCTCGCCTTCCCTGTTCGACTGTTTCTGTTAACCCCTTCGGGGGTTACCACTGTTTGCTAGTTGAGTGATAGCCCCAGTAAGTCTTGTACGTCCTGCTTGTCTTGTCAGCCCTATCTTGTCCACCGTCCCTGTTTAGTGTTTGCTGTATTCGTCACGGTACAGTCTCTTCTGACCGGTCTACTCCCCGCTACCTACTCTTTCTTTTACTTATCTCTATTCTCTTACCTTGTTCTTCTGCTCTTCTCCCGGGTGATCTCTAAGGGACGTATCCTGACGGATTCCTAGTGTTTGCTGGTCACGGTACAGTCTCTTCTGACCGGTCTACTCCCCGCTACCTACTCTTTCTTTTACTTATCTCTATTCTCTTACCTTGTCTTGTCTATCTTGTCCACCGTCCCTGTTTAGTGTTTGCTGTATTCGTCACGGTACAGTCTCTTCTGACCGGTCTACTCCCCGCTACCTACTCTTTCTTTTACTTATCTCTATTCTCCTACCTTGTTCTTCTGCTCTGCTCTCGGGTGATCTCTAAGGGACGTATCCTGACGGATTCCTACCTGCTCCAGTCCATCCCCACCATCAGGGGCTCTGGCGAA
>WWET01009274.1:11938-22296 GCA_011038615.1 Limnodynastes dumerilii
TAGGTGGTATGGAGGTATAGGTGGTATGGGTAGTATGGGTGTATAGGTGGTATAGATAGTATAGGTGGTATGGATGGTATAGGTAGTATGGGGGTATGGATGGTATAGGAGGTATGGGGGGTATAGGTGGTATGGATCGTATGGGGGGTATAGGTAGTATGGATGGTATAGGTGGTATGGATGGTATAGGTGGTATGGATGGTATAGGAGGTATAGGTAATATGGGGGTATGGATGGTATAGGTTGTATGGATGGTATAGGTAGTATGGGGGTATGGATGGTATAGGTGGTATGGGGGATATAGGTGGTATGGGTGGTATATGTGGTATGGGGGTATAGGTGGTATGGGGGGTATAGGTGGTTTGGATGGTTTATCATCTTGGAATAGTTAGCATTGATGGATGAACATCGCAGATATCATACCATTGCTCGTTGATTGGTCTGCCTGGTAGCAGAGCCTTCTGGGACATAACATTATTTTGATTATTTTTGTCTTCTAGCATTCGCCACATATATGTGTCCTTGATGAAGTACACACTCTGATGGGTGAAGGAGAAGTACACGGCATCCAGGTCACCTTGTGGGTGATCTCCCATCATGACTGGAGGGAAAGCCTCAATGATTGCCTTGGGGTACCCAGAAACTACACTGTGACTGACGACATTGAAAGCCGTGACCTGCAGACAAGACATTGAGGACAACCATTAAATACTTACAGTCGAGGCCAATGTCAGGGCCATCATTTGTATAGAAGCAGAAAGATACGGTCATTGGACATAGAAATAATAAAGATCCTGTTATCTTCCAGGAACTCCACATTCAATAGAGCCTTGAGTTACTTACAATGTCATCCCATGGGGAGTCATTAGATTAGATGTCACCAGGTGGGTGTTTATCACAACTCTAAACAAGTCCATCAGATGTCCAATAAGAGTCAGGCTGGAAGGTTTATTAAGTGTAATCCAATAATCCCCAATGTTCCCTGATACCCTCCATTTCTCTATCCTGAGTTCTATCAGAATGCAAGGCACCTAAACCTGCTATAGGTTACCCAGGAAGGACACCGCCGCATGGTATATTGGGTGGGTTCTAAGGATAGTAACATTTTTAGTGCTGGTCTTGAGTCTTTCCCTCTGTCATTTTTTTAATAACCTGGAATTTTTGGTTATCACTAAGATGATGGACAGACTGTAGACATGAGAATGAGCCTCTCACCGGGCCGTATTCAGAGATCCGTTTTTTCGGGCAATTCCATGCGTATTTTTAAGTACGTTTAAACTGCGCATGTGTAGTAACTTATTATACGTAGTCAACGTAGTCCATACGCACGGAAGTGCCAAACAGACGGACTTGGGAATCGGACATAGGAAATTTTGAATTTAAATGAAGGAAAGTTAACGCAATTACAAAGACGCGTGGACAGGAGACACATACGCTCTTAAATGGCAGTGGAGAGTTAGGGCTAGTCTATGGAGGCGGAATTCTCTGAGAGGACAGATTAGCAATGGGAGTGACTGGGGTTTTGGTGGGTGTAGCTTGCTTCGTCCGTGCGTATATTTGCACTCCGACCACAGCACAGAAGTCTGAATACGGCCCACTATTCATGTAGCTATCTATCTAGCATCTTCAAGAGATAAAAAGAGCACATGAGAGGTGTCGTAGCAAAGAAGAGGATGGATTAGAGTGATTATGGATAAGTGGAGGACAGGAGAGGTGAGATAATATAGGCGAGAGTAGAAGACGGGCTGGAGTAGATGCTGGATAAGGGGAGGATGGAGTAGATGCTGGATAAGGGGAGGACAGTAGAGGTGAGAGTAGAGGATGGGCTGGAGTAGATGCTGGATAAGGGGAGGACAGTAGAGGTGAGGTCATATAGACATGAGTAGAGGATTGGGTGGAGTAGATGGTGGATATGGAAAGAACAGGAAAGATTAGGTAATATAAGTGAGAGTAGAGGAAGGGATGGAGTAGATGCTGGATAAGGGGAGGACAGTAGAGGTGAGGTAATATAGGAGAGCGTAGAGGATTGGATGGAGTAGATGGTGAATAAGGGGAGAACAGGAGAGATGACGTAATATAAGTGAGAATTAAAAAAGGGATAAAGTCGATGGTGGATAAGGGAAGGACAGGAGAGATGAGGTAATATAGTAGAGAGTAGAGGATGGAATGGAGTAGATGGTGGAGAAGTGAAGGACAGGACAGTAAGGTAGACTAGGAGAGAGTAGAGGATAATATGGAGTAAAGGATAGAGAAGAAAAGGACAGAGGAGGGGGGGTAGAATATGAGATAGAATAGAAGATACAGAGACAGGAGAGGTGAGGTAATATAGAATAGAGGATGGGATGGAGTAGATGGTGGATATGGGAAGAACAGGAGAGGTGAGGTAATATAGGAGAGAGTAGAGGTTTGGGATGGAGTTGATGGTGGATAAGGGAAGGACAGAAAAGATGAGGTAATATATAGGAGAGAGTAGAGGAAGGGATAGAGTAGATGGTGGAAAATGGGAGGACAGGAGAAGTGAGGTAATTTAGGTTACAGTAGAGGATGGGATGGAGTAGATGGTGAAAAAGTGAAGGACAGGGCAGTAAGGTAGACTAGGAGAGACTAGAGGATAATATGGAGTAAAGGATAGAGAAGAAAAAGACAGGAGGAGAAGTAGAATATGAGAGAGTAGTGGATGAGACAGAATAGAAGATAGGAAGACAGGAGAGGTAAGGTAATATAGGAGAGAGTAGAGGATGGGGTGGAGTAGATGGTGGATAAGGGAAGGACAGAAGGTCATATAGACATGAGTAGAGGATTGGATGTAGTACATGGTGGATATGGAAAGAACAGGAAAGATTAGATAATATAATTGATAGTAGAGGATGGGATGGAGTAGATGGTGGATAAGGGGAGGACAGGAGAGATGAGGTAATATAGGAGAGAGTAGAGGATGGGATGGAGTAGATGGCAGATAAAGGAAGGACAGAAGAGATTATTATTATTATTTATAAGGCGCCACACAGTATCCGCAGCGCCGTACAGAGGCACAATAGCAATTCCAATAGTTACATAAACAATACAATAATTAACAGAGGGTATAAAAACATGAATAATAACACAAAACATGTGCAAAGCAAAAAATAAAATACAGTACAAAAATAGCGGAATAATAAGTAAGGAAAATAAAGATGCTGGATATGTGTGTAGAAGCAGATGAGTAAGGAGAGAGATAGACAGAGATGAGAAGGTGGGAAGTGATGACAACAGGGAAGAGGGAAGATGACCCTGCTTATAAGAGCTAAAATGCTAAGTGAAAGAGGATGAACAAACAGGAGATACAGTGATGAAGATGGGGAGGGCAAGTAAGTTTAGGTGGAGGAAGGGTAGGCTAGCCTGAAGAAGTGGGTTTGAAGGATTGGAGTGTGCTGGATTGCCTGATAGGATGTGGTAGGTTGTTCCAATGGAGAGGGGCGGCCCGGGAGAAGTCTTGGATGCGGGAGTGAGAAGTAGTTATCAGGTTTGAGTTGAGGCGGCGGTCACCAGAGGAGCAGAGTGGACGGGAGGGTGCGTGGATGGAGATAAGGGAGGAGAAATAAGGAGCAGTGGAGGAGGAGAGAGTCTAAGTGTAGAGAGTGACAGAAAAGGGAGGTGGAGGCAGTGTAGAGAGTGACAGAGAGGGGAGGTGGAGGCAGTGTAGAGAGTGACAGAGAGGGGAGGTGGAGGCAGTGTAGAGAGTGACAGAGAGGGGAGGTGGAGGCAGTGTAGAGAGTGACAGAGAGGGGAGGTGGAGGCAGTGTAGAGAGTGACAGAGAGGGGAGGTGGAGGCAGTGTAGAGAGTGACAGAGAGGGGAGGTGGAGGCAGTGTAGAGAGTGACAGAGAGGGGAGGTGGAGGCAGTGTAGAGAGTGACAGAGAGGGGAGGTGGAGGCAGTGTAGAGAGTGACAGAGAGGGGAGGTGGAGGCAGTGTAGAGAGTGACAGAGAGGGGAGGTGGAGGCAGTGTAGAGAGTGACAGAGAGGGGAGGTGGAGGCAGTGTAGAGAGTGACAGAGAGGGGAGGTGGAGGCAGTGTAGAGAGTGACAGAGAGGGGAGGTGGAGGCAGTGTAGAGAGTGACAGAGAGGGGAGGTGGAGGCAGTGTAGAGAGTGACAGAGAGGGGAGGTGGAGGCAGTGTAGAGAGTGACAGAGAGGGGAGGTGGAGGCAGTGTAGAGAGTGACAGAGAGGGGAGGTGGAGGCAGTGTAGAGAGTGACAGAGAGGGGAGGTGGAGGCAGTGTAGAGAGTGACAGAGAGGGGAGGTGGAGGCAGTGTAGAGAGTGACAGAGAGGGGAGGTGGAGGCAGTGTAGAGAGTGACAGAGAGGGGAGGTGGAGGCAGTGTAGAGAGTGACAGAGAGGGGAGGTGGAGGCAGTGTAGAGAGTGACAGAGAGGGGAGGTGGAGGCAGTGTAGAGAGTGACAGAGAGGGGAGGTGGAGGCAGTGTAGAGAGTGACAGAGAGGGGAGGTGGAGGCAGTGTAGAGAGTGACAGAGAGGGGAGGTGGAGGCAGTGTAGAGAGTGACAGAGAGGGGAGGTGGAGGCAGTGTAGAGAGTGACAGAGAGGGGAGGTGGAGGCAGTGTAGAGAGTGACAGAGAGGGGAGGTGGAGGCAGTGTAGAGAGTGACAGAGAGGGGAGGTGGAGGCAGTGTAGAGAGTGACAGAGAGGGGAGGTGGAGGCAGTGTAGAGAGTGACAGAGAGGGGAGGTGGAGGCAGTGTAGAGAGTGACAGAGAGGGGAGGTGGAGGCAGTGTAGAGAGTGACAGAGAGGGGAGGTGGAGGCAGTGTAGAGAGTGACAGAGAGGGGAGGTGGAGGCAGTGTAGAGAGTGACAGAGAGGGGAGGTGGAGGCAGTGTAGAGAGTGACAGAGAGGGGAGGTGGAGGCAGTGTAGAGAGTGACAGAGAGGGGAGGTGGAGGCAGTGTAGAGAGTGACAGAGAGGGGAGGTGGAGGCAGTGTAGAGAGTGACAGAGAGGGGAGGTGGAGGCAGTGTAGAGAGTGACAGAGAGGGGAGGTGGAGGCAGTGTAGAGAGTGACAGAGAGGGGAGGTGGAGGCAGTGTAGAGAGTGACAGAGAGGGGAGGTGGAGGCAGTGTAGAGAGTGACAGAGAGGGGAGGTGGAGGCAGTGTAGAGAGTGACAGAGAGGGGAGGTGGAGGCAGTGTAGAGAGTGACAGAGAGGGGAGGTGGAGGCAGTGTAGAGAGTGACAGAGAGGGGAGGTGGAGGCAGTGTAGAGAGTGACAGAGAGGGGAGGTGGAGGCAGTGTAGAGAGTGACAGAGAGGGGAGGTGGAGGCAGTGTAGAGAGTGACAGAGAGGGGAGGTGGAGGCAGTGTAGAGAGTGACAGAGAGGGGAGGTGGAGGCAGTGTAGAGAGTGACAGAGAGGGGAGGTGGAGGCAGTGTAGAGAGTGACAGAGAGGGGAGGTGGAGGCAGTGTAGAGAGTGACAGAGAGGGGAGGTGGAGGCAGTGTAGAGAGTGACAGAGAGGGGAGGTGGAGGCAGTGTAGAGAGTGACAGAGAGGGGAGGTGGAGGCAGTGTAGAGAGTGACAGAGAGGGGAGGTGGAGGCAGTGTAGAGAGTGACAGAGAGGGGAGGTGGAGGCAGTGTAGAGAGTGACAGAGAGGGGAGGTGGAGGCAGTGTAGAGAGTGACAGAGAGGGGAGGTGGAGGCAGTGTAGAGAGTGACAGAGAGGGGAGGTGGAGGCAGTGTAGAGAGTGACAGAGAGGGGAGGTGGAGGCAGTGTAGAGAGTGACAGAGAGGGGAGGTGGAGGCAGTGTAGAGAGTGACAGAGAGGGGAGGTGGAGGCAGTGTAGAGAGTGACAGAGAGGGGAGGTGGAGGCAGTGTAGAGAGTGACAGAGAGGGGAGGTGGAGGCAGTGTAGAGAGTGACAGAGAGGGGAGGTGGAGGCAGTGTAGAGAGTGACAGAGAGGGGAGGTGGAGGCAGTGTAGAGAGTGACAGAGAGGGGAGGTGGAGGCAGTGTAGAGAGTGACAGAGAGGGGAGGTGGAGGCAGTGTAGAGAGTGACAGAGAGGGGAGGTGGAGGCAGTGTAGAGAGTGACAGAGAGGGGAGGTGGAGGCAGTGTAGAGAGTGACAGAGAGGGGAGGTGGAGGCAGTGTAGAGAGTGACAGAGAGGGGAGGTGGAGGCAGTGTAGAGAGTGACAGAGAGGGGAGGTGGAGGCAGTGTAGAGAGTGACAGAGAGGGGAGGTGGAGGCAGTGTAGAGAGTGACAGAGAGGGGAGGTGGAGGCAGTGTAGAGAGTGACAGAGAGGGGAGGTGGAGGCAGTGTAGAGAGTGACAGAGAGGGGAGGTGGAGGCAGTGTAGAGAGTGACAGAGAGGGGAGGTGGAGGCAGTGTAGAGAGTGACAGAGAGGGGAGGTGGAGGCAGTGTAGAGAGTGACAGAGAGGGGAGGTGGAGGCAGTGTAGAGAGTGACAGAGAGGGGAGGTGGAGGCAGTGTAGAGAGTGACAGAGAGGGGAGGTGGAGGCAGTGTAGAGAGTGACAGAGAGGGGAGGTGGAGGCAGTGTAGAGAGTGACAGAGAGGGGAGGTGGAGGCAGTGTAGAGAGTGACAGAGAGGGGAGGTGGAGGCAGTGTAGAGAGTGACAGAGAGGGGAGGTGGAGGCAGTGTAGAGAGTGACAGAGAGGGGAGGTGGAGGCAGTGTAGAGAGTGACAGAGAGGGGAGGTGGAGGCAGTGTAGAGAGTGACAGAGCTGGGTTGCGCTGGACTGGCGTGCTGGGTTACTGGTACAGGCTGGATCGCAAGGCTACTGGACCGGACTGTGAGGACCACGGTAACTGGAACCAGAAAAGGACCCAGGACAGCAGAACCGGGACGGCAGGACCAGGGCTTGAGACCAGGACGGCAGGACCAGGCAATGGATCAGGCTAAACTGTATAGCAGCAGAATGCTTGAGCTTGATGCTAGGCAGGCTTGACTGGGTAGCAACAGTAGGCTATACTGTATAGCAACAGTAGGCTATACTGTATAGCAACAGTGACTTGAACCAGATGCTAGGCAGACTTGACTTGAATGTAACAGACAGACAGTTCTGAGTTACCAGATTGCAGGAGCAGAGATCCAGGCACTGCTGGGACCAGTGGTGCCACAAGGCAAGGCAGGAGGGCAGGGTTGCAGGACCAGAGATCCAAGAACTGCTGGGACCAGTGGTGCCACAAGGCAAGTCAGGGTTGCCAGATTGCAGTACCAGAGATCCAAGAACTGCTGGGACCAGTGGTGCCGCAAGGCAAGGCAGGTCAGGTCAGGTCAGGGTTGCAGGCGCACCAGGATCAGCAGACAGAATCAGGAGACACTATAAGGACAGCCAGGCACCTAGAATGAACAAGTAGTTCCTAGAAGACCAAGTTGATCTGGGCACAACATGAACTGTGCACAGAGTTTAAATAGTCCGCCCAGTGCACAAATTGGCTGGAGGAATCATGTGTGCGCAGAGGAGCACATGAGTGGCTGCTGGGAATCACCTGACAGGAGGCAAGATGGCGACGCCACTGCACCAGAGAGGTAATGATGCAGATGCCTAATCCCAGACACAAGCACACATGCTGTAAAAGAGACTTACACAGGAACCTCTGGAGGGCTGGAGAGTGGAACATAGTAGGGAAATTGCTGCCAGACGGCTAATGGTCAGGTAAGTGCGGCACTTGCCGCCGTAGACCGTGACAGGTATAGGAGAGAGTAGAGGGTAATATTGAGTAGGTGATGGAGAAATGGAGGATATATAGTAAGGTAGTTATACATCGGACAAAGTAAAGCGTGACTAGAGCAGGGGAGGTTACTCTCATCAGGTATCATCTCAGCCTCTCGTCTGTTTTACTCACTTGTTTTTGCTTGAAGAAGTAGACATTTTGGTCCTTCTGATCATAATAAGCTGTATCAATAGGACCACTAATTCCTGGAAAGCCATCACTGATGAAGCGTGGATAGTGGTGACCTTCTGGATCCCGCTCGTAGGTTCTGTCATTATCATTATCATAGCGCCAGTACATTGTACCTGCCAATCACAGGAGATGAGGAAAAAAGTGTTAAATATACTTTACTGTGCATATATATTGATTCATTGAAATAGTAAAAATACTTAGAGCGAGCAGTCAATGCAAGAATGGAGAAATGGAAGAATGAAGGAATGGAGAAATGCAAGAATGGAAAAATGGAAGAATGAAGGAATGGTGAAATGGAGGAATGAAGGAATGGAGAAATGGAAGAATGAAGGAATGGAGAAATGTAAGAATGGAGAAATGAAGGGATGGAGAAATGGAAGGATGAAGGAATAGAGAAATGGAAGAATGGAGAAATGGAAGAATGAAAGAACAGAGGAATGGAGGAATGGAGAAATGGAGAAATGGAAGGAATGGAGAAATGGAGAAATGGAAGAATGGAGGAATGGAGGGAATGGAGAAATGGAAGAATGAAGGAATGGAAGAATGAAGGAATGGAGAAATGGAAGAATGAAGGAATGGAGAAATGGAGGAATGGAGGAATGGAAGAATGAAGGAATGAAAGAATGAATGAAGGAATGGATGAATGGAGAAATGGAAGAATGGAGAAATGGAAGAATGAAGGAATGGAGAAATGAAGGAATAAAGGAATGGAGGAATGGAGAAATGGAAGAATGAAGGAATGGAGGAATGAAGGAATGGAGACATGGAGGAATGAAGGAATGGAGGAATGGAGAAATGGCAGAATGAAGGAATGGAGAAATGGAAGAATGAAGGAATGGAAGAATGGAGGAATGGAGAAATGGAAAGAATGGAGGAATGGAGAAATGGAAGAATGAAAGAACAGAGGAATGGAGGAATGGAGAAATGGAAGAATGGAAGAACAGAGGAATGAAGGAATGGAGAAATGGAAGAATGAAAGAATAGAGAAATGGAAGAATGAAGGAATGGAAGAATGGAGAAATGGAAGAATGAAGGAATGGAGAAATGGAAGAATGAAGGAATGGAGAAATGGAGAAATGGAAGGAATGGAGAAATGGAAGAATGAAGGAATGGAGAAATGGAAGAATGGAGAAATGAAGGAATGGAGAAATGGAAGAATGGAGGAATGGAGAAATGGAAGAATGGAGGAATGGAGAAATGGAAGGAATGGAGAAATGGAAGAATGGAGGATTGTTGCAATGGCTTTTGTGTGACTTCTTGATGGCCATTCTCTTGGACCCCTGGACCTGTCTACTTATTGGAAGTGTAGCGCTGCTGATTAGTCTGTGTATCTGTCATCCCCCGCCCATGCGCATGTCACCAATCCCAGGAGGCAGATGAAGGACCTTTCCTATGAATGCACTGTGAGGTGTGGTGGCTGAGAACAGAATATGGGGGTAGATCCAGAACCTTCTATACGCTGCCCTAGGCACACCCCTTGAATGTACGTACTTTGACTGCTCTCCGCTTTTCGAGCAGGAGGACATGGTGGGACAATTCCGGGGGGACATGCCCTGCTCAGTATATGGTCTTCTACAGATGGGGGGAGGGGGACATACACAGGGACTGAGCCACATATACTATAAATATACATCATTGGTTACATTGGGACATCAGGATGGTTCTGTATAAGGGAAGGAATACATGATATCATGACGGTGTCACTCCAACCTTTGAAGAACAGGGTGATGTCCTTGTCCAGTGTCCAGATATGTAGAAAGGCATCAATGTCAGAATGCGGGAGCCCTCTCCACCCATTTGCCAATTTTCGGGGGTCTCTGTATCGAGTACGATTGCTGCGGTTTTCATACATCCAGTACCAGCCTTTCCGGAAGAAATATGTGTGGAAAACACGGTTTCCAGAGGAGCGGCGATCATGGTGAACCCAGTCAAACACTGTACTGAAACGACCAGAACAGCGACCTGTACCGTAAATCATAGTGTCACATGACTAAGTCAGAGGAATGAAACAGTGTCACATGACTCAGTCAGAGGAATGAAATAGTGTCACATGACTCAGCCGGAGGAATGAAATAGTGTCACATGACTCTGTCAGAGGAATGAAATAGTGTCACATGACTGTCAGAGGAATGAAACAGTGTCACATGACTCAGTCAGAGGAATGAAATAGTGAGTGTACAGATGGTACTAATACTGAGGGAGAAGGGGGTGAATGCAGAGGCGTAGCAAGGGTGGAGCCAGTGGAGCTTGAGCTCCGGGCAGCAGCTGAGCAAAGTGGCGCTGCTGAGAACTATGGCCCCGCCCACTTGACTATACTGCTCTGCCTCATGATCCCCCATGGCTGCTTGTTGCATGGCATCAATTTCCTAACTGTATGTGCAGGGCCGGCGTGACCCGCTCCGCGAGGGGATGCAGTGCATCCCGGCGCCATACTGGATAGGCGCCGGGCCGG
>WWET01009275.1:11634-25021 GCA_011038615.1 Limnodynastes dumerilii
AATGAGACTCTGAAGCAGATGTTGAGGGCGTTTGTGACTTCAGAGGGTGTGGACTGGGAACGCTACCTGCCGCACCTTCTGTTTGCATATCGAGAGGTGCCGCAGGAGTCTACTGGCTTCTCACCTTTTGAACTCTTGTATGGGCGAAGAGTTTGTGGGCCACTTGACCTGTTCCGGGAGTCTTAGGAAGGGGGGGTTGCCACCTCAGATATTTTTGTGGTGAAGTATGTTGTCAAACTTAGAGAAAAACTGGAGCAACTCATGTGCAATCAAATCTTGCCGAAGCACAGGCCAAGCAGAAGACTTGGAACGATCTTTGTGCGAGCGAGTGTTTGAGGTTGGGCAGAAAGTACTTTTTCTGATGCCCACACGCCAGAACAAGGTCCAAGCTGCCTGGGCTGGACCTTATACGGTCGCAAAACGTCTCAGTGATATCACTTATGTGGCGTCATTTGACAGCACAGGTGAGAGACAGAGAACCTACCATGTGAACATGTTGAAGGCATACCACGAGCGTAGGGAGGTGGTAGCAGCAGTTTGCTGCTTATCAACAGAGGAAACAGGAAGTGACCCACTACCTGACCTCCTTATGGATGCCAAGAACGATGGTGGTGTAGAAGATGTGGGCTGGGAGGAGAAGCTGAGTAGCTGTAAGAGGGAACAGCTTGCATCTATGCTGTGGAACTTTGCTGCTCAGTTTAGCAGAAAGCCAGGGAGGACTTCTTTGGTAATGCACCATGTAGATACTGGTGATCACAAGCCCATAAGGCAAACTGCGTATCGGGTATCACCAGGAGTGAAGGAATGCATGCACAGGGAGGTGCAGGAGATGCTAGCGTTAGGGGTCATTCAACCATCTCACAGTCCATGGTCATCCTCTGTTGTATTAGTTCCCAAAAAAGACAAGACAACACGGTTCTGTGTAGACTACCGGCAGTTGAATGATGTGACTGTGACTGACGCCTATCCCCTGCCCCATATTGACGCTCTATTGGATGAGTTATCTGGAGCAAACTACATCTCTACCTTTGACTTGAGTAAGGGGCACTGGCAGGGGTGTGGGTCTCCGGTTAGAAAATCCCAATTTCGAAAAATCGAATTGCGAATTTTCTTTTGCGAATGCGAATTTTCTCCGAATTGCTAAAATTCGAAAAATGCATTCACCTAAATGTTTCTATTTATGAATAGGGAGTTATAGAGAAAATTCGAAAATAGAAATGTAGAAATAAAAGTATATTCTGAATAGGGAGTTATAGAGAAAATTCGAAAATAGAAATGTAGAAATAAAAGTATATTCTGAATAGGGAGTTATAGAGAAAATTCGAAAATAGAAATGTAGAAATAAAAGTATATTCTGAATAGGGAGTTATAGAGAAAATTCGAAAATAGAAATGTAGAAATAAAAGTATATTCTGAATAGGGAGTTATAGAGAAAATTCGAAAATAGAAATGTAGAAATAAAAGTATATTCTGAATAGGGAGTTATAGAGAAAATTCGAAAATAGAAATGTAGAAATAAAAGTATATTCTGAATAGGGAGTTATAGAGAAAATTCGAAAATAGAAATGTAGAAATAAAAGTATATTCTGAATAGGGAGTTATAGAGAAAATTCGAAAATAGAAATGTAGAAATAAAAGTATATTCTGAATAGGGAGTTATAGAGAAAATTCGAAAATAGAAATGTAGAAATAAAAGTATATTCTGAATAGGGAGTTATAGAGAAAATTCGAAAATAGAAATGTAGAAATAAAAGTATATTCTGAATAGGGAGTTATAGAGAAAATTCGAAAATAGAAATGTAGAAATAAAAGTATATTCTGAATAGGGAGTTATAGAGAAAATTCGAAAATAGAAATGTAGAAATAAAAGTATATTCTGAATAGGGAGTTATAGAGAAAATTCGAAAATAGAAATGTAGAAATAAAAGTATATTCTGAATAGGGAGTTATAGAGAAAATTCGAAAATAGAAATGTAGAAATAAAAGTATATTCTGAATAGGGAGTTATAGAGAAAATTCGAAAATAGAAATGTAGAAATAAAAGTATATTCTGAATAGGGAGTTATAGAGAAAATTCGAAAATAGAAATGTAGAAATAAAAGTATATTCTGAATAGGGAGTTATAGAGAAAATTCGAAAATAGAAATGTAGAAATAAAAGTATATTCTGAATAGGGAGTTATAGAGAAAATTCGAAAATAGAAATGTAGAAATAAAAGTATATTCTGAATAGGGAGTTATAGAGAAAATTCGAAAATAGAAATGTAGAAATAAAAGTATATTCTGAATAGGGAGTTATAGAGAAAATTCGAAAATAGAAATGTAGAAATAAAAGTATATTCTGAATAGGGAGTTATAGAGAAAATTCGAAAATAGAAATGTAGAAATAAAAGTATATTCTGAATAGGGAGTTATAGAGAAAATTCGAAAATAGAAATGTAGAAATAAAAGTATATTCTGAATAGGGAGTTATAGAGAAAATTCGAAAATAGAAATGTAGAAATAAAAGTATATTCTGAATAGGGAGTTATAGAGAAAATTCGAAAATAGAAATGTAGAAATAAAAGTATATTCTGAATAGGGAGTTATAGAGAAAATTCGAAAATAGAAATGTAGAAATAAAAGTATATTCTGAATAGGGAGTTATAGAGAAAATTCGAAAATAGAAATGTAGAAATAAAAGTATATTCTGAATAGGGAGTTATAGAGAAAATTCGAAAATAGAAATGTAGAAATAAAAGTATATTCTGAATAGGGAGTTATAGAGAAAATTCGAAAATAGAAATGTAGAAATAAAAGTATATTCTGAATAGGGAGTTATAGAGAAAATTCGAAAATAGAAATGTAGAAATAAAAGTATATTCTGAATAGGGAGTTATAGAGAAAATTCGAAAATAGAAATGTAGAAATAAAAGTATATTCTGAATAGGGAGTTATAGAGAAAATTCGAAAATAGAAATGTAGAAATAAAAGTATATTCTGAATAGGGAGTTATAGAGAAAATTCGAAAATAGAAATGTAGAAATAAAAGTATATTCTGAATAGGGAGTTATAGAGAAAATTCGAAAATAGAAATGTAGAAATAAAAGTATATTCTGAATAGGGAGTTATAGAGAAAATTCGAAAATAGAAATGTAGAAATAAAAGTATATTCTGAATAGGGAGTTATAGAGAAAATTCGAAAATAGAAATGTAGAAATAAAAGTATATTCTGAATAGGGAGTTATAGAGAAAATTCGAAAATAGAAATGTAGAAATAAAAGTATATTCTGAATAGGGAGTTATAGAGAAAATTCGAAAATAGAAATGTAGAAATAAAAGTATATTCTGAATAGGGAGTTATAGAGAAAATTCGAAAATAGAAATGTAGAAATAAAAGTATATTCTGAATAGGGAGTTATAGAGAAAATTCGAAAATAGAAATGTAGAAATAAAAGTATATTCTGAATAGGGAGTTATAGAGAAAATTCGAAAATAGAAATGTAGAAATAAAAGTATATTCTGAATAGGGAGTTATAGAGAAAATTCGAAAATAGAAATGTAGAAATAAAAGTATATTCTGAATAGGGAGTTATAGAGAAAATTCGAAAATAGAAATGTAGAAATAAAAGTATATTCTGAATAGGGAGTTATAGAGAAAATTCGAAAATAGAAATGTAGAAATAAAAGTATATTCTGAATAGGGAGTTATAGAGAAAATTCGAAAATAGAAATGTAGAAATAAAAGTATATTCTGAATAGGGAGTTATAGAGAAAATTCGAAAATAGAAATGTAGAAATAAAAGTATATTCTGAATAGGGAGTTATAGAGAAAATTCGAAAATAGAAATGTAGAAATAAAAGTATATTCTGAATAGGGAGTTATAGAGAAAATTCGAAAATAGAAATGTAGAAATAAAAGTATATTCTGAATAGGGAGTTATAGAGAAAATTCGAAAATAGAAATGTAGAAATAAAAGTATATTCTGAATAGGGAGTTATAGAGAAAATTCGAAAATAGAAATGTAGAAATAAAAGTATATTCTGAATAGGGAGTTATAGAGAAAATTCGAAAATAGAAATGTAGAAATAAAAGTATATTCTGAATAGGGAGTTATAGAGAAAATTCGAAAATAGAAATGTAGAAATAAAAGTATATTCTGAATAGGGAGTTATAGAGAAAATTCGAAAATAGAAATGTAGAAATAAAAGTATATTCTGAATAGGGAGTTATAGAGAAAATTCGAAAATAGAAATGTAGAAATAAAAGTATATTCTGAATAGGGAGTTATAGAGAAAATTCGAAAATAGAAATGTAGAAATAAAAGTATATTCTGAATAGGGAGTTATAGAGAAAATTCGAAAATAGAAATGTAGAAATAAAAGTATATTCTGAATAGGGAGTTATAGAGAAAATTCGAAAATAGAAATGTAGAAATAAAAGTATATTCTGAATAGGGAGTTATAGAGAAAATTCGAAAATAGAAATGTAGAAATAAAAGTATATTCTGAATAGGGAGTTATAGAGAAAATTCGAAAATAGAAATGTAGAAATAAAAGTATATTCTGAATAGGGAGTTATAGAGAAAATTCGAAAATAGAAATGTAGAAATAAAAGTATATTCTGAATAGGGAGTTATAGAGAAAATTCGAAAATAGAAATGTAGAAATAAAAGTATATTCTGAATAGGGAGTTATAGAGAAAATTCGAAAATAGAAATGTAGAAATAAAAGTATATTCTGAATAGGGAGTTATAGAGAAAATTCGAAAATAGAAATGTAGAAATAAAAGTATATTCTGAATAGGGAGTTATAGAGAAAATTCGAAAATAGAAATGTAGAAATAAAAGTATATTCTGAATAGGGAGTTATAGAGAAAATTCGAAAATAGAAATGTAGAAATAAAAGTATATTCTGAATAGGGAGTTATAGAGAAAATTCGAAAATAGAAATGTAGAAATAAAAGTATATTCTGAATAGGGAGTTATAGAGAAAATTCGAAAATAGAAATGTAGAAATAAAAGTATATTCTGAATAGGGAGTTATAGAGAAAATTCGAAAATAGAAATGTAGAAATAAAAGTATATTCTGAATAGGGAGTTATAGAGAAAATTCGAAAATAGAAATGTAGAAATAAAAGTATATTCTGAATAGGGAGTTATAGAGAAAATTCGAAAATAGAAATGTAGAAATAAAAGTATATTCTGAATAGGGAGTTATAGAGAAAATTCGAAAATAGAAATGTAGAAATAAAAGTATATTCTGAATAGGGAGTTATAGAGAAAATTCGAAAATAGAAATGTAGAAATAAAAGTATATTCTGAATAGGGAGTTATAGAGAAAATTCGAAAATAGAAATGTAGAAATAAAAGTATATTCTGAATAGGGAGTTATAGAGAAAATTCGAAAATAGAAATGTAGAAATAAAAGTATATTCTGAATAGGGAGTTATAGAGAAAATTCGAAAATAGAAATGTAGAAATAAAAGTATATTCTGAATAGGGAGTTATAGAGAAAATTCGAAAATAGAAATGTAGAAATAAAAGTATATTCTGAATAGGGAGTTATAGAGAAAATTCGAAAATAGAAATGTAGAAATAAAAGTATATTCTGAATAGGGAGTTATAGAGAAAATTCGAAAATAGAAATGTAGAAATAAAAGTATATTCTGAATAGGGAGTTATAGAGAAAATTCGAAAATAGAAATGTAGAAATAAAAGTATATTCTGAATAGGGAGTTATAGAGAAAATTCGAAAATAGAAATGTAGAAATAAAAGTATATTCTGAATAGGGAGTTATAGAGAAAATTCGAAAATAGAAATGTAGAAATAAAAGTATATTCTGAATAGGGAGTTATAGAGAAAATTCGAAAATAGAAATGTAGAAATAAAAGTATATTCTGAATAGGGAGTTATAGAGAAAATTCGAAAATAGAAATGTAGAAATAAAAGTATATTCTGAATAGGGAGTTATAGAGAAAATTCGAAAATAGAAATGTAGAAATAAAAGTATATTCTGAATAGGGAGTTATAGAGAAAATTCGAAAATAGAAATGTAGAAATAAAAGTATATTCTGAATAGGGAGTTATAGAGAAAATTCGAAAATAGAAATGTAGAAATAAAAGTATATTCTGAATAGGGAGTTATAGAGAAAATTCGAAAATAGAAATGTAGAAATAAAAGTATATTCTGAATAGGGAGTTATAGAGAAAATTCGAAAATAGAAATGTAGAAATAAAAGTATATTCTGAATAGGGAGTTATAGAGAAAATTCGAAAATAGAAATGTAGAAATAAAAGTATATTCTGAATAGGGAGTTATAGAGAAAATTCGAAAATAGAAATGTAGAAATAAAAGTATATTCTGAATAGGGAGTTATAGAGAAAATTCGAAAATAGAAATGTAGAAATAAAAGTATATTCTGAATAGGGAGTTATAGAGAAAATTCGAAAATAGAAATGTAGAAATAAAAGTATATTCTGAATAGGGAGTTATAGAGAAAATTCGAAAATAGAAATGTAGAAATAAAAGTATATTCTGAATAGGGAGTTATAGAGAAAATTCGAAAATAGAAATGTAGAAATAAAAGTATATTCTGAATAGGGAGTTATAGAGAAAATTCGAAAATAGAAATGTAGAAATAAAAGTATATTCTGAATAGGGAGTTATAGAGAAAATTCGAAAATAGAAATGTAGAAATAAAAGTATATTCTGAATAGGGAGTTATAGAGAAAATTCGAAAATAGAAATGTAGAAATAAAAGTATATTCTGAATAGGGAGTTATAGAGAAAATTCGAAAATAGAAATGTAGAAATAAAAGTATATTCTGAATAGGGAGTTATAGAGAAAATTCGAAAATAGAAATGTAGAAATAAAAGTATATTCTGAATAGGGAGTTATAGAGAAAATTCGAAAATAGAAATGTAGAAATAAAAGTATATTCTGAATAGGGAGTTATAGAGAAAATTCGAAAATAGAAATGTAGAAATAAAAGTATATTCTGAATAGGGAGTTATAGAGAAAATTCGAAAATAGAAATGTAGAAATAAAAGTATATTCTGAATAGGGAGTTATAGAGAAAATTCGAAAATAGAAATGTAGAAATAAAAGTATATTCTGAATAGGGAGTTATAGAGAAAATTCGAAAATAGAAATGTAGAAATAAAAGTATATTCTGAATAGGGAGTTATAGAGAAAATTCGAAAATAGAAATGTAGAAATAAAAGTATATTCTGAATAGGGAGTTATAGAGAAAATTCGAAAATAGAAATGTAGAAATAAAAGTATATTCTGAATAGGGAGTTATAGAGAAAATTCGAAAATAGAAATGTAGAAATAAAAGTATATTCTGAATAGGGAGTTATAGAGAAAATTCGAAAATAGAAATGTAGAAATAAAAGTATATTCTGAATAGGGAGTTATAGAGAAAATTCGAAAATAGAAATGTAGAAATAAAAGTATATTCTGAATAGGGAGTTATAGAGAAAATTCGAAAATAGAAATGTAGAAATAAAAGTATATTCTGAATAGGGAGTTATAGAGAAAATTCGAAAATAGAAATGTAGAAATAAAAGTATATTCTGAATAGGGAGTTATAGAGAAAATTCGAAAATAGAAATGTAGAAATAAAAGTATATTCTGAATAGGGAGTTATAGAGAAAATTCGAAAATAGAAATGTAGAAATAAAAGTATATTCTGAATAGGGAGTTATAGAGAAAATTCGAAAATAGAAATGTAGAAATAAAAGTATATTCTGAATAGGGAGTTATAGAGAAAATTCGAAAATAGAAATGTAGAAATAAAAGTATATTCTGAATAGGGAGTTATAGAGAAAATTCGAAAATAGAAATGTAGAAATAAAAGTATATTCTGAATAGGGAGTTATAGAGAAAATTCGAAAATAGAAATGTAGAAATAAAAGTATATTCTGAATAGGGAGTTATAGAGAAAATTCGAAAATAGAAATGTAGAAATAAAAGTATATTCTGAATAGGGAGTTATAGAGAAAATTCGAAAATAGAAATGTAGAAATAAAAGTATATTCTGAATAGGGAGTTATAGAGAAAATTCGAAAATAGAAATGTAGAAATAAAAGTATATTCTGAATAGGGAGTTATAGAGAAAATTCGAAAATAGAAATGTAGAAATAAAAGTATATTCTGAATAGGGAGTTATAGAGAAAATTCGAAAATAGAAATGTAGAAATAAAAGTATATTCTGAATAGGGAGTTATAGAGAAAATTCGAAAATAGAAATGTAGAAATAAAAGTATATTCTGAATAGGGAGTTATAGAGAAAATTCGAAAATAGAAATGTAGAAATAAAAGTATATTCTGAATAGGGAGTTATAGAGAAAATTCGAAAATAGAAATGTAGAAATAAAAGTATATTCTGAATAGGGAGTTATAGAGAAAATTCGAAAATAGAAATGTAGAAATAAAAGTATATTCTGAATAGGGAGTTATAGAGAAAATTCGAAAATAGAAATGTAGAAATAAAAGTATATTCTGAATAGGGAGTTATAGAGAAAATTCGAAAATAGAAATGTAGAAATAAAAGTATATTCTGAATAGGGAGTTATAGAGAAAATTCGAAAATAGAAATGTAGAAATAAAAGTATATTCTGAATAGGGAGTTATAGAGAAAATTCGAAAATAGAAATGTAGAAATAAAAGTATATTCTGAATAGGGAGTTATAGAGAAAATTCGAAAATAGAAATGTAGAAATAAAAGTATATTCTGAATAGGGAGTTATAGAGAAAATTCGAAAATAGAAATGTAGAAATAAAAGTATATTCTGAATAGGGAGTTATAGAGAAAATTCGAAAATAGAAATGTAGAAATAAAAGTATATTCTGAATAGGGAGTTATAGAGAAAATTCGAAAATAGAAATGTAGAAATAAAAGTATATTCTGAATAGGGAGTTATAGAGAAAATTCGAAAATAGAAATGTAGAAATAAAAGTATATTCTGAATAGGGAGTTATAGAGAAAATTCGAAAATAGAAATGTAGAAATAAAAGTATATTCTGAATAGGGAGTTATAGAGAAAATTCGAAAATAGAAATGTAGAAATAAAAGTATATTCTGAATAGGGAGTTATAGAGAAAATTCGAAAATAGAAATGTAGAAATAAAAGTATATTCTGAATAGGGAGTTATAGAGAAAATTCGAAAATAGAAATGTAGAAATAAAAGTATATTCTGAATAGGGAGTTATAGAGAAAATTCGAAAATAGAAATGTAGAAATAAAAGTATATTCTGAATAGGGAGTTATAGAGAAAATTCGAAAATAGAAATGTAGAAATAAAAGTATATTCTGAATAGGGAGTTATAGAGAAAATTCGAAAATAGAAATGTAGAAATAAAAGTATATTCTGAATAGGGAGTTATAGAGAAAATTCGAAAATAGAAATGTAGAAATAAAAGTATATTCTGAATAGGGAGTTATAGAGAAAATTCGAAAATAGAAATGTAGAAATAAAAGTATATTCTGAATAGGGAGTTATAGAGAAAATTCGAAAATAGAAATGTAGAAATAAAAGTATATTCTGAATAGGGAGTTATAGAGAAAATTCGAAAATAGAAATGTAGAAATAAAAGTATATTCTGAATAGGGAGTTATAGAGAAAATTCGAAAATAGAAATGTAGAAATAGAAGTATATTCTGAATAGGGAGCTTTATGAAATAGAATTGTTCGAAATTGAGAATAATAGCAATAGAGAATAATCGAAAATACAACAATCGAAATACAAATACAATCGAAATGTGCATGTTTCGTAACCTATTACATTCGAAATAGAGAACGTTCGAAATAGCGAAAATTCTAAATAGCAAACTTTCGAAATAGCGAAAATTCGCAATTTAGTGGTCGAAATACAGATTTTCGAAATTGGCATTTTCTAACCGGGGACTGACTACCCACTGGCAGATTCCCCTGACCCCAGAGGCTCAGGAACGGTCAGTCTTCATCACCCCATTCGGCCTGTTTGAGTTTACATGCATGCCATTTGGGATGAAGAACACGCCGGCCACTTTCCAGCATGTGATTGATGGAATCCTGGGGGGCAGGACTGACAATAATGGCAGACAAGTGTCGGATGGGAATGACAGAAGTACAGTACCTAGGACATTATGTGGGGGGAGGAAAGGTTAGGCCTGACCCAGCAAAAGTAGAAGCCATCCGAGACTGGCCCCGACCCACGATGAAGAAACAGGTGCTAGCTTTCCTAGGGACTGCAGGGTACTACAACTGTTTTGTCCCTGACTTCAGTACTGTGGCCAAACCCCTGATGGACCTGACCAAAATGAAGCTTCCCAAGGTAGTTGACTGGACTCCGCTTGTGAGCTGGCATTCCAGTCATTGAAGGAGGCTCTGATACAAGCTCCAGTACTGATAGCGCCGGACTATGATAAGGACTTCATTGTACAGACTGATGCCTCACAGTACGGACTTGGAGCAGTACTTAGCCAGATGGGGCCCGATGGGCAGGAGCACCCTGTGGCTTATTTGAGAAGGATATTGCTGGATCGGGAAGTGCGGTATGCCACCATTGAAAAAGAATGCTTGCCAATTATCTGGGCTGTGAAAAAACTTCAGCCATACCTGTATGGATGACACTTCACCGTCGTGACGGACCATAATCCTTTAAAGTGGCTACAACACAGCTCAGGGGAGAATGGCGGTTTCTGCGGTGGAGCCTTGTGCTTTAGATTTATGACTTTCACATTATCCAAAAGCAAAGGGAAGGCCCACAGCAATGCGGATGGACTGTCTCGCCAGGAAGAGCCTGATCCTCCGGATCACCCAGGTTAACCCAAGGGGCTGCGGGACCAGGAGTCAAATCGTAAGGATGTGGCTGCTGGTGGCCCGCATAAACTGGGGTGGGAGAGGAGTGTGGACAGGGAACACATCATATTATTTATGAATTGGTATATTTCATGTTAGTTACGCAGTGCATCACTGTATATTGGAAATGTATCTAGTGTATTGTATAAATGCTAGGCATTGGAACAAATGGTTTGCAGAGGACTTTCTATGGTAATGAGGTGTGTTCAAGCTTCACATCCTGGCTTGAGAGCCCAGTGGGGGGTCATTAGCTTGCATCCTTGCATTAGGAACTCTCTAATTTAAGAGCCCATGGACTTGGGGAAATGTTGTTATCTGTAAATTGTGTTATATGTGAATTGTGTTAGGTGTCAATTGTGTTAAAGTCCTATGTCTATAGGAAATATTTCCTGACTATAAATAATTGAATGTCATATTTGAGACAGAGCGGCACCGTTTGGAGCTGGGAGTGGGTGTTCCCCCCTCCCAGCATGTGTGCCAAAACTTGTATAAAAACTGAGCTATGTCTGTATGAAGGAGGTATTCCAACTGAGTATTCCAACTGAGGTATTCCAACTGAGGTATTCCAACTGATGTTTTCCATCTGAAGCCTGGATATATTAGTAGTTTATAACACTACTGGTCCAGAGGTCCTTATCAGGACCCAATGAAGAGGTAATAAACCAGCTATTTGCTTCAAGCATTGATCCGCTGTGTTCCTGTGACCTACAGATTAGCTGACATCTAATCCGTTTCTCTGCTGATCTGAAGAGAGCCGAGCGTCTTGTCTGCTCTGCCAGCTACTCAGAAGCCCTGAATTGAAGCAATTTTTTTCAGGGGGACAACATCCAGGCCAGGGCATGCAACAGCCATTCCAGTGGATACCCAGAAGAAAGCGGTTGTGGGTGCCGGTGGTAGAAGCCTAGTGGTGGTAAACAAAACCCATCCTACAGCGAAGTGGGAGGAGCCAGTGACAGTCGGTTACTGGCTGTAAGAAGGAACCCCTATACCCACGGTGTAGGAGCCATATCGGGATAAGTTGTATCCTGTAGCAACGTAGCAGGACAATGGTCGGGAGCACTGGTTACAGACTGGTGACAGCAGTAGGATCTGTGGATCGTGTCACATTTCTGGCTGCAGCAGTGGGATCTGTGTGTCCTGTCACACACCCACTATCCCCTCCTCCATATATCCCCTCCATCCCCACTATCCCCTCCTCAACGTATCCTCTCTACCCCCACTATCCCCTCTGCCATGTATCTCCTCCACCCCCACTATCCCTTCCTCCACGTATCCCCTCTACCCCGACTATCTCCTCCTCCATGTATACCCTATACCTCTACTATCTCCATTACTATCAGTGACTCCACCATCTCTTCCTCCATTTATTTTCTCTACCCCCACTATCTCCTCCTCCATGTATCCCCTTTACCCCCTGTGACAGGATCCACAGATCCCACTGCTGCCACCAGAAATGCAAGGCCACACAGATCCCTCTGCTGTCACCGGTCTGTAACAGGCTACTGACCGTCGTCTTGCTACGTTGCTACGGGATACGACTTATCCCGATATGGCTCCTACACCGTGGGTATAGGGGTTCCTTCGTACAGCCAGTAACCGACTGTCACTGGCTCCTCCCACTGCTCTGTGGGAGGGGTTTTGCTGCCACCACTAGGCTCCTACCACCGGCACCTAGAAACACACAATTCACACAGAACACAATTCACATTTTCCCAAGTTTGGGAGCTTTTAAATTAGAGAGTTCCTGTACCTTAGGATGAAAACTAATGACCCCCCACTGTCCTCTCAGGCCAGGATGTGGAGTCTGCACAAGCCTCATTACCATAGGTAATTACCGAGAAATTATATCGTTAACTAAATATGAATTTCTATCTTTAAAATAAAAATCAGAGAATTAGTTACAAAAATCTGCAAAAATTTGATAAGCTGCTCCGCCAACATCAAGGCTTCTCTGTGGGAGCAGTCCTAACTCTAATCTTAACTCTAAATAGAGCCCTAACTTTAGGTCAAATATCCAATTTCTTTCCGCACTGAGAGCATACCTCATGGAGTCTCCCAAGGTCTCCAAATGCTCCTCCGCTCTCCTCCTTCACCACCCCCCTACCTATCCTCTCTTATCTCTAACCACACTCCCCCGACCCCTCCTCTCTCCTCCACCACTGCTCTCTACCTCTCCTCTCTTATCTCCATCCATAACCCCCGACCCATCCACACTCCTCCATTATCTCCATCCAAACTCCCTCCTATCCCCTCCACTCTGCTTCTCCACTGCTCCCCACCTCTCCTCTCCTATCTCCATCCACACTCCTTCCCAACCCCTCCGCTCTACTCCTTCACCACCCTCCTACCTATCCTCTCTTATCTCTAACCACATTCCCCCAACCCCTCCTCTCTCCTCCACCACTGCTTCCTACCTCTCCTCTCCTATCTCCATCCTCACTCCTTCCCAACACCTCCGCTCTCCTCCTTCACCACCCCCCTACCTATCCTCCCTTATCTCTAACCACATTCCCCCGACCCCTCCTCTCTCCTCCACCACTGCTCCCCACCTCTCCT
>WWET01009277.1:8163-27369 GCA_011038615.1 Limnodynastes dumerilii
CCCATGTGAGATGTAGGGCCCTACCCCACCCAGGGGAAGTCTCCGGGCCCAACAACATAGCCACCGATTTAGAGTTATTCACTGTAAAGCCAGATACCAAACCAAAACTCTCTATCTTGTCTAAAATTAAATGCAAGGAGTGTTGTGGTTCCGAAATGTAAAGAAGCAAGTCATCCGCAAAAGCCGATACCTTTACTTCCTCACTACCAAAACGGATTCCTTTAAAAACCGACCAAGACTGTAATAAGCGGAGGAGGGGGTCAAGGGCAAGGTTAAACAAGAGCGGGGACAGGGGACAACCCTGCCTTGTCCCAGCTGTCATGCCTACCGGAGCACTATATGTATCATTGATTATTAATTGCGTTTTGGGGTCCTTATAAATATATTGAATGAATTGCGAGAACGTTTGTCCAAACGCCCTAGTTTGAAAAATTTTCTGTAAGTGGAGCCAAGACACTTTGTCAAAGGCCTTTTCAGCATCGAGGCTTAGCAGCATATCAGGGTTGGCTTTCTTTGTAAATGATGCCGCTACAATAGCCGCAATGGCCTTCCTGACCCCCTTAACCGAAAAGCGATTGTGTACAAACCCAAGTTGGTGCGAGGTAAGTAAATTTGGCAACATGGATTGAAGTCGATTGGCAAAGATTTTAGCTAGGATTTTAAAGTCCTGGTTAAGGAGGGTAATTGGCCTATAGGAGGACACCTCTTCGGGATTTTTATCTGGCTTCAGTATAAAAATTGTGTGGGCCGCATTAAATGAGGGGTAGGGAACTAGGTCCTTATGTATTTTCCGGTATAGGGATGTCAAAAAGGGTGAAATATTATCTTTTAATAACTTATAGTATTCTCCACTAAGACCGTCAGGGCCTGGGGACTTATGGTTCGGGAGTGATGAAATTACTCCCCGGACCTCCTCCTCTGTGATGTCACCATTCAATAACTCACGCTGTTCGGGAGTAAGTCTTGGCAACCGTGCTTCCTCCAGAATTTTTTGGTGTAAAGCAGGATGGGCTGGACCTGCAGTATAGATCTTTTCATAATAATTTTGGAATTGCTTAACGATATCCTCCGTAGAAGAAATTCGTTTTGATGTGCCAGGGTCTCTAATACATAAAATCTGTTGCTTCCTCTTATGGAGTTTTGTCATGGCCGCCAAGAGCTTACCCGCCTTATTCCCCCACCTATAGTATTTATTTTTGGAGAAGTCAACCTTAAGCTGAGCGTTAGCCAGTAGAAAACTTTCCAGTAGCTGACGCTCCTTATTATACAACTCCAAGTGCTCCTCTGAAGGATCCGATACATATAAATTGAAGGCCTGGCGCATTGCTGCGTGTAGACTAGCATGCTTCTCCCTATACTCTCTCTTTTGCTTGGCTCGGTAGGCTATGATGTGGCCCCGGAGAACTGCCTTAGAAGCTTCCCAAAATAGAACGGGCTCCTCCCAATGTTCTATATTATCATCTGCGTAACTCATCCAGCTGCCATTCAAATATCGTAGGAAGTCATCCGACTTCGCCAGATATGAGGGAAAACGCCAGTGGCACCGTGCATATTGAGGAGTTTTAGATCGAAGTACCAAGGATATTGGGGCATGGTCCGAGATGATTATACTCTCAATGTCCACTGACAAGACTTGTGAGAATAGGATATCTGATATTAAAAAGAAATCAATCCTGGAAAAAGTCCTATGAACACCCGAATGAAAGGTGTACGAGCGATCATTAGGGTTGGACACCCTCCAAGGGTCCGACAGGGCGTGGAGAGTACGAAGGAAGCTAACATGGTTAGTACCAGAATGGGAGGGAGAGCCAGACTTAACCGAGGATCTGTCCAAATGCAAATTGTCCACCGTATTAAAATCACCTCCCAAAATCAATTTCCCCGTTACTCGTTGTAGTAGCAAGTTTGAAATCTCCTGGAAGAAAGTCCCCCCAGAGGAATTAGGAGCGTAAATATTCAGCAGTGTGTATCTCTCACCCCTAGTCTCGATGTCTATTAAAATATACCGTCCCTCTGGATCCAAGACCGTGTCCACTATGGTGTACGACAGTCGTTTATGGAAAATAATTGCCACTCCCCTTTTTTTAGTTATATAAGGTGCCGACACACACTCCTGAATCCAGGTATCCCTCAACAATGTATTCTGGGCCACCGACCAATGAGTCTCCTGTAAGAAAGCCACATCTGGGCTAAGAGTTTTCAAGTGGGAAGACACTCTACGCCTCTTTACTGGAGAGTTGAGGCCGTCTACGTTCCAGGAAATGAACCTTAACGAGTGGATAGGGATAGGTGCTGTGTTATGTTGTGGTGCCTGCAAGGCCGACATTAACCAATACCTGTTTTACAGAGGATAGTCAAGCAGATTAAGTTTTCAACGGGTAGTCCCCCTCCCCGAGCTTCAGGGGAACCCCCACCTCTTCCATGCCAAGCGGGGCAGCCGCGCCCACCCATGCACATAGAAAAAACACAGTACAAGAAATTAGTACAAACACTGTAACTCCAAATGACCACATGTATAAACAATGAACATAAAACTTTCTTCAATGAACTCCAATTTTCAAAATTTTCCAAACCAAAACTTTGGTCTGTGCCCAAAAGTCTATGGGCAGAGACTGAAAACAAACAGCGGTGCCATAAACTATGTGCTAGCCACAAAAAATCTGGAGGCACGCAACCTTGCATACAATAACAATGTAAATCGTGCATAATAAACAGAAGAACAAAACAGTATCTCTCCTATTACTAGCTCAGTTAATTAAACAATGTCATGGCTTCCAGAGCCATGTAGTGATCTAAAGTAGTCAGTTAGGGGTCCGGGATATTCATGTTTTGAATGTATTGTCTGGCTTTAGTAGGATTATCAAAAATCACTGTTTGGCCATTGTCAATAATTCGCAGCTTAGCCGGGTACAATAGCGAGAAGCGAACATGATGCTCAAATAGACACTTACACAGCGGAGAAAATTCCCTCCTCTTTTGGGACACTACTGCAGAAAAGTCCTCAGTTGTGTTTTCTAAGAGGATTGAAATGGAATCTTCTATTAAACCTTCAACAGCGCTAGTCGATGGTCATAACGAATATTTGGTGGAGAGTATTTTGGACGATAAGAGTGTTCAAGGTTAGATCCACGTTTTGGTCCATTGGAAGGGGCGTGAAAACAAACACAATCAATTTGAGCATTTAGAACAGTACCTGAGCTGTATACTTATTTGTGCTTACAAATGAGTCTTTATGGCATAGAACAGAAGGGGGTCCCTCTTTCTTAAATGAGCCTTTAAGTATAGAGAATGCTTCATAGTAAAAAAAAATAGGAATAGAGTTCTGCAATATGTAGCACTTCCATTCTGTCTTTCTCAATGCCATTCCTCTCATTTTAATCTATTTATATTTTTCTCTAATCTCTGTTCCACCTCACCTTGTTTCTGTTCTGTACCTACCTAGTCCACTAGTCTGCCCCAAACTCTGCACCTTTTGTGAAAGACAAAAACTATAATAAAATAAACCCCTTCCTCTGTCATGTGGAGTTATGGACAATTCTGTATCCATAACCCAACCTTAACTTTACCACACAAATCTGCATCCGACGCCCTCGTTTGCTATATCTGCATTTCAAATGCCACCTTTGTTGCAAGGTCTTTACCGTCGTCTTGAGATTTGATGCGTAACATCTGGCGCACACATGCATAAATATTATATCCAAGGGGAGTCCCCTTGCGGACTTAACTGTGAATTTGGCACTATGGGCCTGATCCAGAGCTACGAAATTGGCCGATTTCGTGCGAGCGTACGACCGTTTTTTGCGTATTTTCGGACGAAAATTTGCATTGCACATGCCCAGTATGACAGCTTCCGGTCGGCTGGACGACATGAGCGTATAGCGGTCGTATTGTGTGCGAATTTTTCGCTCAAGGGGCGTGCGTTCAGTACGACGGTCGCCTGGGCGCTCGTTTTACTACAGGGAGGCGGGGGTAGCCATTTAAATTGTACAGTATGGGCGTGCTAAGCCCGTACGCTTTGCGTAATATGTGCGAAAATTCGTACGTCCGACGGTAGTCCCCAGGGTAGGGTATAGCCGCCGTAAGCAGGTACTTTACTATGGGAGTGTTAGGGGCGTGCATGTTTATTCGCACGGTCGAACGTACGCATTCGCCCGCCGTGCGAATTTTCATAGCTCTGGATCAGGCCCTATGTGTCCATTCTCACCCAACAAAGGCTAAACTGCAACTTCTTAGAATAAAATACAAGCTTCTCTACCTTGCCCATTTCTAAAGTAGAGTAAGCTCTTACAGAATGATAGACTGGATCCACACGTAAGTACAAAAGTCCACTTACGAATGCAAGGTGCATGCGCCCTCCAAATGTTATGTTAATGTTTCTAACATAACTACTATCGTACAGAACTTAGTTACGTACAATAGAATGTCAGTACAAATGGGCAGTGCTTCCCCTCCACACGCCAAGGTGGGCAGGGGGATGCCTTTTACAGTGTGGGTGTGATCACCCACATAGGAGAGGATCAGTGGTCAGATGGACCGTTGATCTGCAAGTGTGATTTAAGGCTGCCTGCAATGTAAGTCACGCTCTTTACGCACGAAAGAGGGGAGTGACAGGGGAAGTTAATTTCCCTCTCTCGTGCGGTTTTAAACCCCCCTTTCCCCCTGAATGTGGTAAACCCCCCTTCCCCCCTTAATGTGGATCTTGTCCAATGTTTTAAGTTCTGACATTGTAGATTCTAATAAAATGGTGCTAACCAGTGAGTTACACATTCTCTCAGTGAGGCTCACCTATGACTGCAGGTGAGGTGTTTCTAAAACCCTTCTTAGAATATTTATTTTAGTGCATCTAAGTGAATATAATTCATATATAATTGTCACATAGGTGAGAAATGCAGTGCTATAATTACTGCACACACTAATATCTGTGACCACTTTCAAACTATAAATATTAAATTGTTTAAAGAAAGCCACATTCAATTCACTGTGAGCATTACTGTGGGTACAGGGGTATGTAATATATAGGACATGGGGGCTGATCCTACGGCCGCCGCACTAGTTATGGCGGCCGTATGCGTAAGAACAGCAGATGTTGCCTGGCGTAGTTAGGAAAACCCAATCCTTAGGATCAGGCGTCCCTAACTGTTGCATAGTTACGGTGAGGGGGGCGCTCCTCGCCGCAACTACGCAACCGTTACGGAAGGAAGGTGAGTGAAGGTAAGTAAATGTGAGAGAGCGGATTAGGCCAGTTACGACACTGTGTCCGCTGTAATTACCTACTGTTACGTCGGCTGAAGTTAGGGTAGCTGGCCACAGGGGGGTGTCGGGGGAGTGCTCCAGCGGGCCAGCGTAGCTCTGGATCAGGCCCATGGAGAGAAGAGACTTGAGACTGCACCCACAGTGGTTATACTTTGACCAGAGCCCCCAGTCCGCTCTGTAAAAGATTGAATGCCTCTTCTATGTATGCACAGTACATTACTGCACATGTACTCTGTTCTTGTGAATGCTAAGCAAGGGTCATACTGAGTGGGTGCATTGTCATTATTTGGACCTGACATGAACTGTACTATTGGGTTTAACCATGAAAAGCTGCTCCTTGATTTGTATAAAATCCAAACCCTCCCCAATAACAGACACGTGTGACATACATTTTATAGAAATGCTTTATTTGCAGTAAAAAAAAGTACAGAAAATGTGGGATTTGGGGAACTCATTATCCAATAGCTGATATTCAGGACTGGTTTAGAAGCAGAAGCTAATGCCTCCAATGGTGATGACGCTGTTGGTATCACAACCTGCATAGTACTCATCCACTGATGAGTATAGAGAGACAAAATGGAGGACATGTCACAATCACCAGTCACAATAATCAAAAGTTACACATTGTAGTATGGGAACTTAGGTACTTCAGTTACAGATCACTAGAATCACGAGTTAAGGCAGCATTAATTTAATTGTTCAAGGTCCTGCTCTAATTAGTTCTATTGCTTATTGTTCAATACTTTGGAGGAAACAGCACCAAATTCTGGCAAGATAATACCACCGCCCTAAGTACCAGGTTTAGGCTATGACATGAACTACATTTTACTTTTATTAGATGCCAAATTTGCAGCAAAGCTTTTAATCATTAGCACCTAACATTCCTAGTACTTGATTCGTTGACTTATACAAATTACTCTAGTTTTATGCTAATGTGGAAATCGATGTTAATAAATCTTCCAGTTAGGATTTCCCCATAAGAATCCATTTAATACACATTTCATAGTATAAATGATACAACAGATATAGTAGATCTAGTCTGCTGTCATTGAGATCCGAGCCATTGAGCCTTGCTTACCTTGGTTTACATCAGCAGTGTAGGATGGAATTCCTCGGCACAGGGCTTCAACATGTACACCATATATTCCGATATTGGCAATGGGAACCTTGCTGATGGAGTACTTAAAGTGATGCTGAGTGAATGGGGGCTAAATAAGGAGATACGTAGGATTATTGGGTGGAATGTACAGAATAAACTCCTAAGTGTACAGTTCTCTTAATGTATCTTATGATAACCACTTTATAATATCCTACAACAGATAAAGTAATACATTTCCCTGTATTTTACCTATACTAAATACTAGCATATATTATGTTCTATAACTCAATGTTTGCATTATTGTTTAGCAGAGATAACACATTTCTGTATAGGAGAACCATATGCAAGTAATTCTACTAAGAACCTTAAAACTAACAGTAACCCAGAAAATAAATAAACTCCTCACCGTCTTCTGCTTGGACAGAGTGCTGAGATCTTCCAGGCTGGGGAACACAGTTTTGTCTATCTGGGTCACCACACAAATCTTCTTTGCATATAATTGTGTGGCAAAAACACCCTATAAGGCAAACAGATCAAACTCAGTCATGCATTCACCCACATTTATTTATATACCTCATAATACAATGCTATAATCATTTGCTAACCTTATGGCAAAGCAAGTTTATCAGCTACTATAACATATATGTAGCTTTACAATGTCATGAATAGGTATGGATTCTTTTGTGTAACTTAGGAGTATTAGGCTGGGAGGGTGCATTGAATATTATGCATTACATACAGTATTTACAGCTTTAATAAATTGTTTCATTGTAGGTTGTAACTTCATTATAAGCTCTCATGTGCATTATCATGTGCTCATACTTTACCTGCCTTCACCAGCATCTCCTATGCCTTGTCTTCTTCTCCTAAACAGTTACTTTGATAGTTACCTCTCTGCTGCACTCATCTACCTGGAAACACTAGCAATAGTTTCTATATTTACTATATGTATATGTATCTGCTTCTTATGCTAGAAGCGTCACTGAGTTTTCCAATCTGACAATGGACCGAATCCACACAGCGGGCAGGCCCCCTCACCATGCATATGAGATACCCATGGTGAGTGGGCTACAGAATAGTAATCATACAGTAAGGATGTTCCAAAGCACCTACGTATGATTCTCCATTCCGTACATGGGCCTTAAACACACTCAATAAATAAAATAACCACCACCTTTGCCTGTTGGAAAAGACTTAACTTGCTTTACCACCACCATACTATTGAATAAGGTTTATTATAACGATGGAAGAACATTAAACTTGTGGAGGGAGGGTGAGGAAATGTCCAGAAAAAAGGGGGATGGACAACTGCCCACAGTCTTTTATATAGACTCCACTGATACCAGGTCTCCACCCAAGACAAGTCTCTGATTGGAAGATCTTTCATCACACCACAAGATAAATGTTTAAACTATTTTTTCACCTAGCTCCCTCAAGCTGTTTAATTAATTACCTTTGGGCATATTCTGTATTCATTAAACTACATCATAACTCAACTCAGACTATGCTGTATTAGGGCGTAATTTCTAGGTATAATCCTAATTGCCTAAATTACAACATTTGTACTGCTAATTTAGACAGTTGTAAACAAAGTAAAAATCACTACCACTGTGAACCCTAATTAAAACAATATAAATGATAAGAAACAATACTGGCTAGTCAGCTCTTGACATTTTAATGATATCTGTATGATTCATGAAGATCAATATACTTTTCAAAGGCAGAGGTGTAATAGTACACGAAGACATGTGTATAAACTGGAGGGTGGTAGGTTCAGAGGAAATGTGCGGACAAATGACTTCACTGAAAGGGTAGTTGATAAGTGGAATAGCCTCCCATCTGAGTTTAAACATGATGGTATAAATATAAGAATATCCTAAATCTCAAACTAAATATAGGGTGAAATAGGATCTAGGGTCAGTATAGTTTTAAATAAAGAACTGGCCAGACTGGATGGACCATGGGACTTATACCTGCTGTCACTTTCTATGTTTCTATGTACATGGGTGTGAAGAATAGGAATACTAGTAGTAATGCCTCCCATCCTACAAACATCCTTATTGTAAATGAAGTACAAACATGTAGAGCATTGTACAACCTAAGACTGGAGAAACCCATCAGTCTTCATCATTGTGTTGGAAAGTGAAAGTTTACTTGAGGTACTCACTCTTCCGTAATCACAGATGGAGTTCCAGGAGTTCCAGCCATTGAGATTGTTTATGTTGGCCACACGATTCTGGTTGTTGACGTTCACGATCTGATGGACATTTCCACCAACATTCCCTTCGTTGCTAATATCTACATTCTGTGGGAAAAAAATGTCACATTGTTGCACGTTATCTATATGATTATCAAACCAAAGCAAGAAGTATTAAAATCCCAGCCTGCTTAGAGTTATCTGGCAGGAACGTGTAGTGGAAAGGCACGCAACAAGATAACACAAAACAGCCCAGGGTTCTTTAAAGACGGAAATGTACTCTGGACATATTCAAAGTTTTAAAGAGATCTATAAAAATGTAAAATAAACCTTTTCTATACAATGCTGAAAAGTACATTTAAAGACATAAATGAACTCTTACGTCATTAGCAAGTAGAGTTCCAAAGAGAGCAGCGAGGATTACCTGAAATAAAAGACAATAAACATCATTGATTTAGCATATTAGAAAGGTTTATCTTCCAGACTTTACTTGTATAATTTTACTAGGAAAATAGGCTTGAACAAAATTGTAAAATAGTAATAAAAAACACTAAATTCAAAGACTACATAAAAAAAAAACTAAGGATGTTTTCTGTACTAACCCACTTTACCTTGATTTAGCCTTCCTTTAATCTAAGGTTAGGATCTTCTTCCACGACATACCATGTGGTACAGTATACAGAACAAGACATTGACATTTGACAGACAGCAGGTATCCTATGGAAAAATGTTCCCTATAACAGCCCATAGTATACCTTGTCCGTAAGTTCAGAGTTAGTGGCTTTCTGTAGAATGATCCATAACATCATTAGTTATAAATAAATTTTCCAGTTGAAATCAGACTGAAATACATACCAAGGTTTTCATTGTGTCTGTTTCCCCAGGGAAAGAAGCTAAGAATAAAGTAAAAAGGTACAGATCCCCTTTCTGACCTCCTATATATATACACAAAAAAAGGACAAACATGCCAACTTCCAAATTTTGCCTTGGAAAGAGTCCACCTCTTGAATAATAAGGACACAATGGGGCTTTTATCTCATTAAACATAGATATGCGATTTCCTGTGCAAAAATTGATAATGGTTTCATTGTTTTTTGTTCACATTATACAAAATATGTGTAATATAAAGTAATATTATTTTTTCAATAAGTATAGTTTTTAAATATGCTTTTATATCCTTTATACTCTATAAATGTAAAGAACCTTATTAAACTGCTTTATGACTAAGGTGCATGTCCCTAGTCATTCTGGACGCCCCATGTATGGCATTAATTTATTTATCCCATGACAAGCATTATACTTAAGCAACATTAAGTTTAGGGCTTTAAAACAATTAAAACTATCAATGTTGTGGGAGGTATCAATAAACCCAGAAGTGTAGGCTATCACCAGTTATAGGGGTTCTCTACTGTAACTGTCAGGGACCCCAATCTTTATTCAGTACCCCATCTCAACCCTGAAAATAATCTCAGCATGCTCACAATTCAATTATGCATATTACCAATGCTCCCTAACAGCCCCTAAGATATCTCTCATCCACCCACTTGTTCTCTAAGTCCCCCCTTTGCTCTTCTCTCCGGCTGCCCTCATTTTTTTCTTTAGCTCCTTTATTCTCTTCCGTTCTTTATCTTCTCTTCAACTCTCCCACCTTTCTCTCTCAGGTTGCCCCTGTTGTCTTTTCAAGCCTTCTTGTTCTATTATTGTTTATTCTCTCAAGTTCACCAGATGTTGTTCTTTCCAGCTCTATACTTCCCTTGTCCAAAAACTCCTTACTCTCCAGCTCCCGTTCTTCTCTTTAGCTCCCCTAAATTAGCCAACATACATTTTTCTTCTGCCTTCCAGTGCCTTTTTACACCTTATCTTTGTGCTTCTCCTCACACCTCATCCCTGTGCTACACATCACACCTCATCTCTGTGCTTCTATTCACATCTCTTCCCTGTGCTTCTCTTCACACCTTATCCCTATGCTGTTCTTCACACCTCACCTATGTGCTTCTCTTCACACCTCTTCCCTGTGCTTCTCTTCACACCTCTTCCCTGTGCTTCTCTTCACACATCATCTCCTTTGTCTCTCTTAACTCATCCCTGTGCTTCTCTTCACACCTCTTCCCTGTGCTTCTCTTCACACCTCATCTCCTTTGTCTCTCTTCACACCTCATCCCTGTGCTTCTCTTCACACCTTTTCCATGTGCTTCTCTTCACACCTCATCTCCTTTGTCTCTCTTAACTCAACCCTGTGCTTCTCTTCACATCTCATCCCTGTGCTTCTCTTCTCGTCTCTCTTCACAATTCACCTAACTGTCAGACACACAATAGTGAGCCTCATACAATAATATCCCCTGTAATCCTATCAGGACAACTGCAATATATCAGTGGGCCCTTTGCATAAGACATCAGTTGACCTTCTAACATTTCTCAAAAGATTGGTTGGATTAGAAATGATGTTGGGATAAGAGTTACCACTTGGGTTAGGTTACATTTTAGAACTGGAAATTATTTTAGACTTATGTAGCAGCTAGTTGGACAATGGATTCAATGTAGTATTCATTTCAGCCTTACCCTGGAAATATTAATCAATGAAGTTAATAAACCACTGGTTAGGAGATAATACTTCTTCAAGCAAGAAGTCTCTCCTTTCCTTGAAAGACCATGTTGCTGATCTAGGGCTGGATCCAGACCTAGTTAAGTTCTTGAACTTAGTTACTCCTAGGCTAAACCATGTTGATTGCAGGGGAGTCATATTTCATCTGCTGCAAACAGTATTAGAGTTGAGAGGTGATGTTTCCTATCCCAAGTCTAAATAACAGTGTAATAGTAAAGCTGGTCAGTATCTGTGCGCAGTAAGCAATTCAAAGATATATCCCTGCATGCAAAGAATCCAATTAACTTGATTCCCCCTGCAATCAACATGGTTTAGCCCAGGAGTAACTAAGTTCAAGCACTTAACTTAGACTGGATCCAGCCCATAGTCTCTTTTGCATAAACTACACAAGAAATGTTGATATGAAAGCAACCTACCCTGGGAAGAATTTGGGGTCTGAACATCACCTGGCTTCTGCAAGCTGAAGATCTGTTTAACAGGGTGGCCCATTCCCTCCGCCTGCCTTAACTCAGTATGGAGAAGAACAGAGGTCTGAATCTGACCATTGGTGGCAGTCCGCATGGAGTAAACTCCCCTGTCATTAACACCTCTTGTTATGGCAGCACTTACGCTGCCATAGACCTACCTTAATGTCCCATGTGAATAAGTGGTGGCAAGGAACACTTAAACTCTGCCCCTACTGTAAAATGTACATGGTCCCCCCTGCCCAACTTACAGAGTTTAGGCGGGCGTAGGTTATGGGCTGCACTGATCGACCAATCCATATCGCAACATCTGGCACAAGTATGTGTGCTGCCAAAAAATCACCCAACTTCCACAAAGAGCTTGCGGAGGTCAGGTGAAGTATCCGGCCCAGTGTCACATAAAATCACTGCCTTTTCACTAGTACTTTGGGACACATTGATATGCTAGCTTATACAGCCATTGATGTTATGCTGAAACTGTTGCAAAAGGATGTATATGTTGATTGGACTGGATCATAAATTGAACAACTTGTTCATCCTTCACTAGCTATAGTTCAACTCTGACTAATAAGGGTCACCAAAAATGTTTAGCGATCAGTGTTAGTCAACCATATTGCCTTTATCAGACATATATGTTGGTGGTATAGAAAGAGGTTGCAGAAGAATGTTGGAAGTAGGGAGTAATAATTTCCTCTGCAAACAGTGGACCTGATTCAGAGATCCATTTTTGAGGGGAATTGCATGCATATTTTTTTGGATCGGATCAACTGCGCTTGTGTAGTAACTTTATTTACGTACTTTACGTAGACTATACGCATATAAATGCCTAATGGACGTACATGTAAATTGCACTTTAGGACATACGCACGGAAATCCGACGCACATAATTTACATAAAAGTGGGTGGGGGAAGGCATTTAAATGAACGCATGGAGGCGCGGTTATAAAGAATTGCACGGATGGTACACATATACGCATGGAAGTACACACGTGAAGAACAGAGTGGTCTAGGGACCCTTAAGTCCCCGACAGCACGTCAGAGAGAGGGGAGTGTTGGGGTTGTTGGTGGGTGTTAGCTTGCGCCGGCCGTGTGTAGAATTGCGTACATTAAAAAAAACGGATCTCTGAATACTGCCCAAAGTTCCTAAATAAGATGAAATATTTATATATTGCTGATTTTTTTCTATTGTTTTCTAGAACCATTTCATTCCTGACTATTTCCAACATCAAAGATATTTGGAATTTTTTTTTTCTGATTGGCCAATCATAACAGAGAAAATGTTCCACCTGGAAATTTCTACAAATGGGAACATGACTGTACATTAATGGTATGGGACATCTTACTGGATATTACCACTCTTGTACTTCCTACTATATTTTTTATATGAATGGGTATTTTCTCTGCTAGGAACCTCCCTAAACATGACATTTATATTACAACCTAACAAAAAATTAGAACAAAAAGAGTATACAGGTGTGAATTGATATGTAGCTTTTATACACCAAAAAAACCTTCTTAAAAATAAATTTATTGCAGTTAATATTTTGTATTAATTGTAATTTAAATATTCTTATTAAGAGTATTATTAATATAAATACATTTATCATTTTTACATTACATCAATGTCTAAACTATATTTACATAGCCAGTGATTAAATATACATACAAACATCATTTTTAGTTCACAGTTATTCCAAGTTGGAAGCTAGAACATAAAAAACAATAGAATCCTCAGGAAACCAAACTATACAACTTGGCTTCTTCATTTGTAAGCTAGTTTGTGTTAATAAATATCCAGGATCTTATGCATCAGATAAAGTAAATATCAAAATGCTTTATATTTGAAAACTTCTACATAAGATCTCATCCTCTTCTGGGGCTCATTAACCATTAAATACTGCCGTTATAAATTTGCTTCCAGCAATATATATGTCTCTAAACAGCATAAAAAATCCTTTAGGGGTTCTTAAGGCCAGTAAAAGGCATAATTAGGGCTCTAAAGAATATATTGTTTTCTAGGGTCAATTGATATTTTTCTTGGAAATACTTAACTTAGTATATTTATTATACTGATATATTTACTGCTGAGTTGTTATTAATCTATTTTGACTTTGGGAATTCAAACATAACTTTTTCCAAAGCAATGTTGTTTTTCAGTTTCGATTCCTGCCTATAAGTAAATTGCTTAGTTATTGGGATTTTATTAGTTTGCATTCAAATGAATTGTTATTTTTGTTATATTTTCAATAAGAAACATATGTCATTGATACAAAAATGATTGGTACATTAAAGTTTGCAAATCATATTTGCATGATATCTGTGCCAGTTTTCCCTCCCTACTAAACCATCTTTACTTTAGATAACATATTTATGAAACTCATTGACTGCATAGTAATGTCTTAATCAGCAATATTTAGAAGCCAAAAGATACATTGAGCACATAGTCTACATTCTGGGCTCGATCCACACTGCTGCTTGACGTCCAAGCCTAGAGATAAAAATGATCATGTTGACAGGTTGGGTTGGAATTGCAGATATTAATCTGATTATTGTTTTTTCAAAGTAAGTCTGAAGGAATTTGAACTAATATCGTATAAATCAGATGTAGGCCAATACAAACTGAATTGTTAGACTGTAAATACAAAAAGATATGATGGTGGCATTTTAGCTGATCAGACGAACCTATTTACCAAGGGCAGACCCCATCTTAACAATATTGAAGGACCGCAGGAAACACGTCTTAGGGGACCTTTCCACTTACACACCTTTCAGAAAATGTGTAGCACTGATTTGTTACTTTATTTTCCCCACTACAGAATATGCTGTATTGTTTTACATCTTCACGGGGTCTCCAAGCCACCTTTCAGACAGTGATTTCTGAACACTGACTGACTATCCAGATAATGCTGTTTTTCAGCCAAACTTTTTGACTGGTAGCCATGGTTTAGGCTAAGGATTCTCCCAGGCTGTTGTGACTGCAGGTTATACACAGGTAGAATAACTGAGGAGAATACTCTCCCTGCTTCCCACCCTACATTAAGCCAGTGTTGTGCTCTCTACATTGTGTATTGTATAGTGGTCAATTTTGTGCTATCTGTATTGCGTATATAGATTATCGATATGCTTTCTGTATTGCATGGTTACAATTTTTTTTTATTGTCACAGGGGGCCCCAGGGCAAAATAGTTTGAAAGCAACTGCTCTATTATGTAATTAAATAAAAATATATTTCTTTAACTGCTAAGAATTCCATATTTTTCTTTTAGCTCTGGTGCAATAAATTCATTTTTGTGAATGTTTTATCCTTTACTTTACACAATCATGTCCAATTATTATATGTAGTAGTAACATGCACCTGTAAAAGGTATCAATATCTACACAGACAACAATAAAGAATATATATATAAATATATATATACAATGTCCAGAACTGGCACTCCACCAACTAATTCAATAACATGCTCTGGGTGCTCTTCAATGAACAAAATAGCAAGCAGGTAAGAAGGCACTCCAGAGACTTCAAATAAAAGTAATGAAGCTTTTCAGCGTTATTTATTGCAACGAAAAATTCGATCCGACGTTTCAATCACATAGTGTGATTTTCCTCAGGGGTATATGTACAACAAGCAAGTGAGTACAAGGGTGAAACTGCCAGAAATGAATGTGAACAAAACTCATAACACAAAGTAATAAATATGCTTACCACAGGTGAAAGTCATAATGCAATCACTCCATACACTGCAGCATGTAGGCCGCACCTCCGACAGCTTGCGCCACAAGCACCGGCCATCACCAATGACATCAGCGGCAGGCGCCTCATACAGACGCGCATGCCATGCGACACCAGCGATCATCGCTGCTATGGCAACGAGCGCGGAGTGCGTTCCACACACACCACAACGTGGAAGTAATGGCTGACAAAACCTAAGGTCGCAATTATAAATATATACGCACCAAAATACATATGCAAATCTGCTGATACAATACACAGTGGCTTATCAGATAAAGACAATATAAGGAAGATGAAACAGGTAAAGTATATACACCATAAATCCAATTACAGATGTCTTTGAAAAGGCTACATGACAAGATCAAATTAGTGACAGTGCCCATATCTAGAACACTCTAATAGAGCTATTCTCAAGATATAGAATTCACCATAATAAAAAATCAACATAATAATAAAAAGCTATAACATATGTATATGCGGCTACTCATCAGTGGCAATCTCTATAGAGAACAATGAAAAATTATTTATAGATAACAAGCAAGGCCCATTGAGCCCCTTGGGTGCTAAACTTTCAAACAAATATATCAATTTTGCCTCCTTTTTTAACAAAAGCAAATCCCTATTGCCCCCTCGTCTAAGTGGAGGTATATGTGCAATAGGCATTACCCGTAAATCACTTATTTTATGACCTAAGTCAATGAAATGTTTGGCCACTGGTGGAGTCGCATTATCCATAAGATGAAACGCCTTTTTAATTGAGGATCTGTGTAGCGCAATGCGCTCTTTAAGCATCCTACACGTTTTGCCTATGTACATTTTTTTGCATGGGCACATAATCAAATATACAACATATTTGGATTCACATGTAAGCCTATGTCTAATCTTAAAATTGAAATCCTTGTCTGGGTGCAGGCAATTTACACATCCTGGGCATTTAAATGCCCCAGGTTTCAATGACAACCAACTTTTGTTTTTAATTGGTAAGATATCGCGTCTAACCAATGAGTCCTTGAGATTGCCACTTCTCTGAAAACTAAACATAGGTGGCCCACCTATAATTTTGCCTAATTTGTTGTCTGACGATAGAATGTTCCAATGATGGTGTATCACCTTTTTGAGAAGGTTTGACATAGTAGAATATGTGGTTTTAAAAATCATACGATTTAAAACTGGTTTTTCTTTAGGCTTAGGGTTCAACAAAGTTGTTCTATCTAATCTCAAACATCTAATTCTAGCTGACTCAATTTCTTTTTTATGGTAACCCCTCTGTCTAAAACAGATAGCCATCTCATTTAAGGCAGTTTCAAGTCTACTCCGGTCAGAGGTGGTACGTACCACCCTCAGCATCTGTGCATATGGGAGACCAGTTTTGAGGGGATTAGGGTGGAAACTATCCGCTCTAAGCAGTGTATTCTTGTCTGTGTCCTTTCTAAAAATACTAGTCGAAAAACCTCCCTCAGAACGCTCAATCAAAATATCCAAAAAACTAATCTTACTGTTGCTGTATTCCATTGTAAACCTGATCAGTCCATCCAGCTTATTCAGTCTATCGACAAATTCAAGAAGTTCTTTTGTAGAACCTGACCATAGAAAGAACAGATCGTCTATGAAACGAGTGAAAAAGGGAATATATTTAGAAAACACAACATCACCAAAGATATGTTTAGTCTCATACACGGACATAAAAAGATTTGCATAAGCAGGGGCCACATTCGACCCCATTGCTGTCCCCTGTTTCTGAAGGAAATAATTAAATTGAAAAAGAAAATAATTTTTTGTTAGAACAAATTTCAACAAATACATAAAAAAAATCAACAGGGGGTCCTTCATATAATGGGGAGACAGCAATGAGGTCACGTATGGCCCGCATGCCTTCAACATGACTAATATTCGTGTATAAACTGGTGACGTCCATCGTCACCAGAATACACGTGTCTGCCAAATAATCAACATTGTGTAATTTCCACAGAAAATCAGTAGAATCTTTAATGTAACTCTGTGTTTGATTCACCAAATTCTTTTTGGAATTTGGGATATTTCTCTCCTCTGTTGTGACTACAATAAATATTTTTATATTGGAGTGCTGACTGGATCTCTAATTTTTGGAGACTTTTCTATTTTGTCTACAACTTTGAGTCTGGCACCCACAACTACTTCTCCATTATTATATTTTCATAGTGTGCACCTTGGTCATTTGACCTTGTTTTGGACTATATATATATATATATATATATATATATATTGAATCTCTGGGGATTATTGGAAGCTGGTAAAACATGAGGGAGATTATTGGAAACTGGGGAGACATGATGGGGATTATCAGAAGCTGGGGAGACATGAGGGGGTCCTTAGAAACCCAGAGACAACACTTGGCCTAGGTGATGATTTCTATGGACACTGACAACATGGCTCTTGTGTACCAGCTGTTTTCTTGGGCTGCCATGATTGCTGATGCCGTTTGGCTGTCACTTCGGGATATCGATGAGTTTCCGCCTGGCAGATGTGATGCAGACATGTTCGTATGCAGACTTGATTGGCAGCGGCATGGTAAGTATTAACTTTAAGCCTCTGCTTTCTTTGTATTGTGGTTACAAATATGTATTTTGCTCTTTATGACACTAGGAGGCTATTGTGGTTAAAAGAATGTTGAAGGAGGCGTGGCCTGGACCCGCTGGAGAGAGGACGCGTGGTGGCTCGGCTCCCGTTGTTTTGGCCCGAAAGCTGTGTCCACGGACCCAAAACAAACCTGCTTTTTTCTCCTTAGCCCTATCGGAGATCACCGAGCGCTGCCCTGCCTCAGGGGATCCTGTAGTGTCCCCTGAGACTGCTCATTGAGCCGCCCGGAGGATTGAGGCCTAGCTGCGGCCTAGCTGACCGCGTGTCTGTGCGGTGTGTTGGACTGCGCACCGCAGGTAACACAGGACCTTCCCCGTTCCTCTCGCTGCCCCTAGCAGCCGTCAGCCACATCCTGGGACAGACTGACAGCAGACCTCTGAGCCTGCGGGCGCTCCCTGTCACGCCATCGAGTGCCCTGAGTGAGAGCTGCTGTTTACCTGCTCTGTGAGGTGAGGAGGCTGGAAGCTTTGATCACAGCTGGGACTGGCTCTGCCTACCAAAGGAGGCTGGTGGAGGTGGGGTTAATTTAAGAGTGCTGGACAGAACCAGGTACTTTGCTCTACATGACCCTTGCACTTTTGTAAGGTGTGTTTTCACAGTGGGGGGTCCTCTGCCTGGCTCCTCTTCTTGCCTACACTACCCTGCAGCCCAGCTCCATAGCCTGTGTGGACAAACAGACACCCACTTAAAGGAGACCTGATACCCCTATTACAGACCTACCTGCACTCAAGCCCTCCTATTATAGAGACCTTTGAAATACTTACCAACCCCAGGGGCCATAAATGCCACAGCTGGTCTCTCCACTGGTTGGATCTCTACTTATACCTCAGTGCTTTGCACTCTCTCTTGCACCTCTGAAGTTTCACTGCTGAATCAGGTACCCACTGCGGTGCCTTCTTCCTACAGAATGTGATCATACCATATTCCCACCCCAGACCACCTATATAGAACTGTAACCGGCTCGCAACTTACCTTCTATACATCAGAGGATTCCACTGGTGCCTACATCGATATAGCTCTTCATATTTTGTTGGTCTCGACGGTCCGAATTCATCATGTCCCCAAAGAAGCAGAGACTCACCACCCTGGCTCCCCCGCTGAAATTTCGGCCACGGAAAACTGGAACCGACACAGCCCTCCAGCCACAGGGGAGCCCGGCTTCACCTTCTCCTCCTGCCACTCAGAGTACTTCCTCTGCCTCTCCGTTGGACATCAATGCGGATTTCAGTCCCACCTCTGATCCACC
>WWET01009279.1:4596-19288 GCA_011038615.1 Limnodynastes dumerilii
TTGGGATCTTAAGTGACGTGGTAGCGTTCATTTAAGATCCTAAGTGTCAGCCCGCGCCCACTTTCCCTCATTTCCCTGCCTCCCCCCGCCCATTTCCATGCAAATCCTTAAGATCTTAAAGATTCGCAGCACTTAAGATCTTAAGTGCTTGCGTGCGATTCAGACCTACGATCTTAGCGAATTTACGCTCCTAACCACTACGTACATGGCGTTGCACTATTACTACGCATGCGCAGTTTTGCGAATTTTCTAAGATCTTAAATATACGCACCTAAGTGCCGTGGAAATCGCATCTCTGAATCAGCCCCATAGTGAGTATTTACACTATGAACAACTTCACGCAAAACATGTGATCATATTAATATAGTAAAATTGTCTATATTTTGCACTTTATTGTGTGTGTGTATATATATGTATATACACAGTAAAATTGTAAAAGTTGTATAGTGTAAATACTCACTATATTTGTTGTAAAGGTACATTTTTATTATGAGAGATTTTGTGGTTGCATTTTCTCTTGTGTGATGACTTGGGTTGTTGTGACAACCTACTGGTTTATTAATATATATATATACCAGTAGGTTGTCACAACAACCTACTTTTTTTTACATCTGTTTCTATCTAGCTATCTAATTCTTTCTATCTATATCTGCAATACACAGTAAATTAATGCCTCTCCTCCTATCTTATTATTATGTTAAGCTCCCCTCTACTCTAGCCCATACTATTCTATTGTATACATTCACACATCATTTACAACCTATTAACCCCTTATTACCTTCCCTCCCTCCTTCCCATTCACACCTTATATACTTTACCTGGCCTTTATCTTCTCCCCCGCTGCTCTGCCGACATCTGCAAAAAAAAAAACAAGCCCAAAAACCGCAACCGTCCGACACCTGTAAAAAAAAAAAAAAAAAAAACAAGCCCAAAAACCGCAACCCGCGGCCAGCAAAAAAAGCCGCGACTCAGGGAAAAAACAAGCCCAATTCCGCTTGTTATAAGCGGACTTGGCAACTATGCATGTAACTGAAATGGTAGTTATCATATGTTTCAGCATTTCAGTGACAATGCAAATGTAATTAAAGTATTCTGGGGAATTTTTTTTTTTTTTTATTGTGTTTATTTATCAATTTTCAAAAAGAAATAAACAAAACATACAATACAATAAAACAAACCTGATAACCCCAGCCACCCACCACCCACAACAGTCCCACCCGCAAAACCCCGAAGGGGGAGCCATTACAACAAGTACATCAGATATACAGAATATGAAAACATTCCTTACACTATGGCAATAGATCTGAATGGCAAAAATATACAAGAATACAGATACATAACCGACAGACCATAAAGGGAAATGAATGCAAGGATATATCGGGACAAAACTACCTACACTCAGAACATTCTGAAAGTATTCTGGGGAATTTGAACCTGTTGTAAGACCAGGGGGTCACTGTTTGCAACCTATTTCAGACACTTAACGTTATGATGTGACACTTCAAAAGCATTGCAAAGTCTCTGAAATGGGCAACACACTGCTATCAATACATTTTATGTACACAGATGGGTATGGCTATTGGAAGGCCATTGGTACGAGGGGAGGGGTAAGAGCAGTGATCACATGAATTTTACGGATACAGCAACACTGAAATCACGGATCTTTTTCACAGATACGATCACAAAGCATCAAGAAGTGATCATCCAGTTTTAAATATATAGGGCCTAATAAATGCATCACAATACCAATTGTTTATACTGTGATTTGATTGCAGACAAATGCATACTACCAAATGATCAGAATATATAACTATAATATTGAATAATAGTGTAGTACATAATACATATATAATATATACAAACATATACAAATATAATACATTTAAACATTTTAGGAGGTTTTATAGAGAATGGGCCTGATTCACATTGAGGCGCATGCATGCAACAGATATTATGTGTCGTACTGAACTTTGTCCCGTATAGAAGATCTTCCGCAAAAGAGGTCAGCACTCAATTTCCTCATGCCAAAACCCCACCATACAGGCAGGGTTTGGCATGCTAATTAAGTGCCAGGGGGGGGGGGGGGAGGCAGTTCTGTGACAGATGTGTCCAGAACTCTGTAAAGCGAAGCGGAGTTCCAGGGGTGTGCACACTCCTCCTCCTCTATGCTTACTTTCAGATCTCCGTGTGTATGTAACATCTGAATCAGGTCCAATATGTTTATTTGTCTCATAAACATCAGAACAACCAGGGATGTATAATATAACATAATAACAAAATAATAAATATCCTAGATTTACTATGATACTATGTTGATTTTTATCTTATAAAGCATTCAGATATTTAATCAAACATGTTATCCTAGAGAAAAGACTAGCATGTGTCTCTGTGCCAAACCAGCCTCCAGTATTGGTCAGGGTTTGATGACTATGTCAGTTTTGTAGACTGAGTGGATTAAATCTGCCTAATATTTTACTTTTCCAACTACATAACTCAAATCAAAATGTGAAGGTTTGTTTATAGTGCTATAAACACACTTTATTTTCTGTATATTTTTTCTTTTTGTATCAATGCGATGCTAAATACTGTAATTTTCTACAACAATGTCTGGGACAATTTAGCTGTATTCACAGCCTGGCAGCCTATATGAGATTTGAAATAACAAAGCGTCTCTTTCCAGCTCATTCTAGGACCTGTCCTGTGTGAAGTCCATTATCATTTCTGTGCTGCTCTGTCTATTTTGAAGCAGCACATATGCTGTAGATGCAATGATAGTTTACAGAAAAGTAAAAAAAAAAAAAAGACAATGCAATATTTACCATGCACATATTAAAACAGCTGAAGTAATAACATGGTTGCCGACTCTCCCGGAATGTCTGAGAGACTCCCGGAATCCTGAGAGATTTCCCGGACTCCCAGGAGAGGACTCTTTTCTCCCGGAGATGGTACAATGACCGGAAATAGTATTATTCTGCTTCCGGGCACTGTGTATGTGTTGCTATGGCAACACAGCTCCGTTATCGACGCCAGCCATTGCGGAGCTAGGAGTGTTGGCAAGTGAGAAGTCAGAAGAGCGCCGCGGAGGAGGAAGGAAAGCGGGACACAAAGATAAGTAAAAAGGAGAGAGGCTGGAGAAACATGGTGGGGAATACTGAGGGGGGCTGGAGGCACATGATGCCACACCACTCAGTAACAGGCAGCATCATGATTAGCTGTTTGTTGCTCTGTAGTAGGTATCCACACAAATTCCTGCCTATTGCATTTTAGGAACAGCTGGGATCTCCGCCTGGCGACTGCCAGCTAATCCGTTTGTGGCTGCTGCATCCCGCTCATTGTTAGCTGGAAACACACAAGAGGGTAGATTTTTAAAGGCTGGAGTCATTAAAATATGGGGAGATTAAGGACACACAAGAGAGAAGAATTGAAGGCTGGAGACATACAAGAGGTGGGGATTGACTAACTGGAGACACAAGCACAAGGGTGGATTGTAAGACTGTAAACACACAAGATTTGGAGATTGGAGACACAAAAGTGGGGAAAATTGTAATGATGGAGACACACAGAGGGGGAGTTTGGAAGGTTCAAAAACACAAAGGGGGATATTGAAAGGCTGGAGAAACAGGGGGGGGGGGGGTGGGAGGGGGGGTAATGAGGCTGGGAGGGTGGCGGGGGATTGGAAGGCTGGAGACACACAAGAGAGGGAGATTTGGTCCCACTCATATGAGGCCATTTTCAGAATTTTTCCATGGCCACTATAATTTCCCCGTCAGGCCCCACATCTGTCCCTTTATTTTATTAAAAAATAGGACCCTATATCTGACCTCCCACAAACTCTTTATAAATCTAACTCCAAATTAGACAACCCATTTAAAAAAAGACTGTAGAACAGACCCACACACACATAATAAACAGAGCTTAAGGTCATCTCTGCATCCTTTTTCACAGATCCAAGTTTGGTCTAACAGATAACAAGTACTTTATGTTTCATTGGTTTTGTAGTATAAGCGGTTTTGAGGCCCAGTATCTTTTCTTTTCCCTGAGAGTAATTCCTTTCTCACCTCACTTCCCCTTCAGGGGAAATTATTTATTTATTTATTTATTATTACGTAGTGCTTTACAATTTTAACAATCATTATAACAGGACTTGGTGGTAACAGACATACTGGGTGGGTAAGAGGGCCCTGCCACAGGCTTACACTCTATAGGATATTAGGGATTGATACATAAGGGAAAGTGCTATATAATCGCACAGCAGACCAGCCAGCTTGCATGGTAAAAGTGCTCAGTGCTCTGTATGATCCAGTCACACAGCAGTGTTGGTAACAGAAATGAGGGGAATTTTAGTATAGAATGAAAGAGAACAAGTTTGGTTTAGTCATGAAGTGACGGTCATATAATAAAGTTGTTGTAATAAATAATAGACAAATATTATGTAGGTTGTGGAATTTGGTACGCTTGTCTGAAGAGGTGAGTTTTGAGGGAGTGTTTGAAAGTTTGGAGAGTAGAGGCAGGGCCGCTTTTATATGCGGCGACCCGTGCAATCGCATGGGGCGCGCCCCTAGGTGACTTAAAGGGGGCACCCAGCAGGGCAGCACCCCTCCCCCTTTGAGTCACTCTGCCCTCCCTCATGGCTATCACGCTGAGCTAGGAGGGCTGTTCCGGTTCCTGAGGTGGAGGTGCTCTTCTATATGGTACAGTACAGCACCCTCGCCTGGCTCCAGAGGCGGGTCCTCGGGGACCAACGCAGCCAGCCTGCAGCTGTGTCTTTACCTTCTCCTAGGGTCGTGCTGCTGCTCCACAGCTGAGGGAGTCATCACTGACAGCGGCGTCCGGCTCCCAGATCGAGGCCCTTCACAAGGTATCGCGCTGGTATGGGGAAAGGTGTCAGGGAGTGTGCCAGAGTGCTGTAGGAATAGGGAAGAGGTGTCAGGGAGTATGTTAGAGTGCTGTAGGAATAGGGGTGAGAGATATCAGGGAGTATGTTAGAGTGCTGTAGGAATAGGGGTGAGGGGCGTCAGGGAGTATGTTGGAGTGGGGTAGGAATACGGGTGAGGGAGCATGTTGGAGTGGGGTAGGAATAGGGTAAGGGGTGTAAGTGAATGACTGGATATCATTTTTTTTTTGCATGGGAACTTTTTTCGCCCTCTACTCAGTGCCGTCTTGAAACGGCACTGAGTAGAGGATAGTCTTAGTGGGTGAGGAAGGTTATTCCAGAGAGTGGGTGAAGCTCGAGAGAAGTCCTGTAACCGTGAGTCAGAGCATTTGTTTAGTGTGGAGGAGAGCTGTATGTCCTGTGAGGATCTAAGAGCACGAGCTGGGATATATCTTTGAGATGAGTGATAATATGTATGCAGGTGCAGTCATATTGATGGCCTTGTAGGTTAGCTAAAGGATCTTGTATCTGTTTCTGTAAAATACAGGTAGCCAATGTAGAGACTGACAGAGTGGAGAAGCTCTTGAAGAGCGTTTGGCAAGAAAAATCAGTCTAGCTGCTGCATGTAATATACGTTACAATAATCAATGCAGGAGATGATTAGTGCATGAATGAGAGTTTTTGCAGTGTATTGTGTGAGATATTTTCATATTCTGGAAATGTTTTTTAGATGTATGTAGCAGGATTTAGAGACAGATTGTATGTGGGAAACAAAGGACAGTTTAAAGTCAAGGGTAACACCTAAGCACTGAGCTTTAGGAGTAGGGATTATTTAAATGTTGTCAACAGAGATAGAGAGGCCAGGTTGGTAGCTTTTATTCACAGGTGGAAATATTATTAGTTCAGTTTTAGATAGATTAAGTTTGAGATGATGGGAGGACATCCAAGAAGAAATGGCAGAGAGGTAATCAGTGACACGGGCCAACACAGTAGGTGAGAGATCAGGGGTGGATAGGTAGATTTGCGTATCATCTGCATAGAGATGATACTAAAATCCAAATGACTTTATTAAATCCAAATGAATTTATTAGCTCTCCAAGTGAAGTTATAAATAGAAAATAGCAATGGACCCAACACTGAGCCTTGCGGTACTCCAACAGATAGAGGAAGAGCAGGGGATGTGGATAGAGAAAAGCGAACACTGAAAAAGTGATTAGATAAGTAGGATGTGAACCAGGAAAGAGCTGTGTCCCGAATACCCAGTGATTGTAACAGTTGTATGAGAAGAGAGTGGTCAACAGTATAAAAAGCAGCAGAAAGATCTAGTAGTATTAGGAGAGAGTAGTGTCCTTTAGATTTCGCAGTCATTGACCACCTTGGTCAGTGCAGTTTCTGTGGAGTGACGGGAACGAAAGCCTGACTGAAGAGAATCCAGACGATTGTGTGAGGAGAGGAAGCTAGAAAGGCGAGTGTAGGCAAGTCTTTCAAGAAGCTTTTCAGGGCAAGGAAGTTGGGAAATAGGGCAATAATTTGAGGGAGAATTGGGGTCAGAGTTTTGTTTTTTCAGAATTGGGGTAATCAGTGCATGCTTGAATAAAGATGGGAAGATACCAGTAGAGAGAGAGATTGCAGATTGTAGTTAGGATAGGAATAAGCACAGAAGATAGACATCGACTGACCTGTGAAGGTACAGGATCAAGAGGACAGGTAGCAGAGTGGGAAGAGCAGAAAAGAGCAGATATTTCTTCTTCATTTGTGGGTTGGAATGAGGACATGATGCCTGGATGTGGATGAAAGGGACTGAGTAGTATGTTATCTGATGATAAGGAGGAGGAGGTGGACGCCAATTCCAGTCTGATCTTGTCAAACTTGTCCGTAAAGTACAATGCAAGATCTTGAGCAATGATGGTAGATGGTGGATTTTGCACAGGAGGGCTCAGTAGGGAATTAAATGTGCAAAAAAGGCGTTTGGGGTTAGAGGCCTGAGTAGAAATGTGAGATTGAAAGTAGGATTGTTTGGCTTTATCCAGAGCATTTTGATAAGTGTGATAAGTGTTGGTGTAAGTTAAGAAGTCATGGGAAGAAAAGGATATCCGCCAGCGACGTTCTGCTTTGCGGGAGAGTCTTTTAAGATTTTGTGTGTCGTTAGTGTGCCATGGCTGACACTGATGTCGCCGTGGTGCAAAAGGGGTAGCAGGAGCGACTTGATCAAGCGCAGCTGCTAGGGATTGGTTAAGTTGAGATACTGCCAAATCAGGAGAGTGGAAGTTATGGATTGGAGACAGTAGTTGTTTGACCGATTGAGAAAGTTGGTTAATAGCATTAAGATTTCTGCGGGTAAGTGAAGGTTTGATAGAGTTAAACAGCAAAGAGGTAGAACTAGTGGGGGACAGTTTGCAAGTGGGGGAAAGACTTTATTTTCTTCTGGAGGCATCCCCTTAAAAGTCTTAAACCCAGCTAACATGAAAAAGGAGCCTAGAGGTTGTTCTTTCTTATTTTCAGAGAATCTTGGGGCCTCCTATTCCACCAAATCTTTCTCACACTCATGAAGTCTTTCTCAGTAAATGGCACCTATTGTTCTCATAACTAGTCCACTCTCTCTAACCCTGGCCTGTGTGACTCTCCGAATGAATCCAATGTTGTATAAAAACAAAATTAGACCTTTTTTTAGAACTGTACATCAGAGGCTCTTAACATTTTTTGGATGAGTAACAAGTTAATCATGTAGATACATATTTGAAATACGCCACTCATTATGCCACTTTGTCCCCAAAGATACTGTATTTTATAAAGATTTCTCCTTAATATACTTTTACACTATAATGTTTACACTTGTTTTTCAGCCAAACACCTTTTTATGTGTGCCATAAAAAACCATCATTGGCAGCTGTTCCATAATATTTAATATATGTCAAGCAGGACCTCCATTGAAAACTAATTCTTTTCCTCCTCCTTTTTATTCCATTAAATTCCTTTTTCCTACAATACATACACGCTTTTCGTAAGCGTAAAAAGCACCCTTTAGTACTTACTGCGCATGCGCACGGCCGATGTTACGCAAAGAAACACTGAGCGTATGGGCCTGAGCATACCTGCTTTGTAACAACGCATGAAGGAACATGTCAGCCATACGAAACCTATAATTAGGCTTCGAGGGCAGGGTGAGGCATGTAAATCATACTGTATGGGCGTGCTAAGCGTCGAAACTACGCAAAAAGCCTATGGATGCCTGCGGTTACGCTCAGAAAAGTTTGGGTAGGGTAGGGTTTAGCTTAAATACGGACGACCGATGGAAGTGCCTAGGGGAGTGCTTCGTAGGTACTCTGGTGTAAATACGCTACGCACAAGGGCGTTTCATGAGCGTAGGTCTGGATCAGGCCCATACTCACTAAAGCTCCTCTTTGATTTTTTTTTTTCCTCACTTCTTTTGCTCCTAAGCTGGTCATACACTAGAGTGATAATTGGCCCGACCATCCAATTATCAGGTGATTGGTCCAATAATCGCTGTAGTCTATGGTCAGGATGAATTTATTAAATGACTACTAATTGTACCAGAAAGACTGTAATATGATTATTTTTGGACATGCGCTAGTATTGGATATGGCTTCACTGAATGGCTTCCTTTTCTGCTAGGTTTATCGGTCCCAGCAGGAGAGGTGTATGGCACAGATAACGTTATGGGAAAACAGCTTTCAGTACATATGAAGAAAGAAACATGTAAGAGAACTTTGCACCAACCCAAATATGTCAGATATTTTATTTTTTTTGTTTCTTGCATGCCTGGTATTTAAGGAATAGCAACCCCTTGGTTTGTTCCATGCAGCTTCGTCCGATCTTAATTCCATATTTATATTTAACCTACCTATTGTTAGTGCCGGCAATTGGTGGTTCTTAGTGTTCTAGTATACTGTAAGCAGCAAAGTTAATTACCATTTAGTAGGGTGGAAGTTAATACAGTATAAAAAGATTATGACCTCTATTTACTTACCTTCCTTTTTCCCTGTGAACGAAGCTGCATCAGGCTCGCTTATCATCACAGCGAGCCTGGCAGCTTCGTTGACAGTATTTACAAATACTCACCCCTCTTGCGAGGTCCCCCGATGAGCTGCCGGGTCCGCGCTGTACTTCATATTCATGCGATGCATGAATGAAGTACTGCACATGCTCAGTAGCTCTCAATCCGGACTTGGGAAATTTTTCCAACTCCTGACATGAGGAACACTGCACATGTGCAGTGTATTCATGCCAGGACCGGACAGCTGCAGCCTGACGGGACGCCTAGACAGGTGAGTTTAATGATTTATTTATATTTTCTATGTTTTTTATTGATTTTTTTTAAATTCAAATTTTTTTTAATTTTTTTTTTCATTGTATATTTTACCCCCCGCAGTATTTCTGTGTATTCCGACGGTCTCCCCATACATACCCCCCTTTTCCTCCCCCTAATAACAGCTATTAGAGGGTGGAAAAGAGGGGTCTATAGGGACATCGCCGGAATACTTACCACTAACACCAGTCTGAGCTGGCGTTAGTCTGACACTGGGAGCGGAGTGTAAAACTCCGCTCCGCCATTTTGTAAATATGGCAACTTCATTTTAATGCGATAGGGCCAGTTTTGAAGTGAAAACTGGCCCTATCGCATTAGAATGATCTTTGTAAATAGAGCCCAATATCCTCTTTTGTTTTCTTTTTTTCTGATAGCTGCAGGAGAAGAAGACAACCAATCTAATCTACAGGAATACTGCTTCCAACATACTGTATATTAGTATTAGGTATGAATGCAAAGTGGCAAGTAGATGAAGCTATATATGAAGCTAATAATAAGTCAGTGAAATTGATAAAGCTGACTGGCCAAAATGAGAGTTATTCCAGATACCTCTTTACTATTGACAATTAAGAAATCAAAAAGTGTCCAAACCTAAGTAATGTAAACCTAAGTCAGGTATATTAAACATAAGCTGTCACTGCTGCTCCAAATAGCTAACATCTATTTATTTCACGGTTGCTGACTTTTAACAGCTTCCCTCCAGGAGATCACGGAGGGAAGCTATAGATGCATGCAGGGGGCGAGGCTTAATGACGCAATTAATGCAAATCATGTCATTAAGCCCCGCCCCTTAACTACTACTTACCTGTTTTTAGCTGTAATAGGGATCAGGACGGGGCTTGATGGAGCAAATTGCATCATTAAGTCCCACTCTGTCCCTAGCAACACTAGTATTCCACGGGCCTCAAGTCACTTGCTGGAGATTTGCAGGCTCTCCCGGGATACCGGGAGAACTGCCCGAATTTCGAGAGTCTCCTGGACATTCCGGGAGGGTGGGCAACCCTGATTTATTTTCTAAGTAGATTAAGGTATATTAATAACATGATGAGTGATGTAATCCAGTCACATTAAATGATTGTAATCACACCATGCTTTGGAAATAAAGTGGATTCTTTTTTAATGCTCAGTCAACCTGATAACACTTCAAATACCAGAGCTAACAGCTGAGTCAGGAAATTGCATAATAAGCTCTGTATAGGACTGCACCTTATTTTCATGCTGGACACTGACAGATTGCAGTGGTTTATTGTGTATACCATCTCTATCACTGCTTAGGAGGAGAAATCAGATAACAGGAATCCTGAAGAGAGCATTTGATTTCTGAGGCCAAGCAAGCACCTATAAGGAAGCAGGAAATGGACTTTCATAAAAATTTCACTGAAGATGAATTTCCAAATCCCGTAATTTGAGCCCCGGCTTCCTTCCTTTTGAAAAACAACATGTCATGTTCCAAGCGTGAGAGCCAATATACATGGACACAGTGGTGTGAAAAGAGATTTGTTTAGCTGAACCATGAAAGGCATTTTCTCATTTACTGAGCTGCATTTAAAAAAGATACCTCAAGATTCAGAAAAGTATTTGTAGGTTTAATTCAGGTATCTAGTTCATTCTGTTAATTAGGGTGACATCAACACAACACAATTAGAGTGAAACATATTTAATTTCCAGATTTTTGGTTTAATAAGAACAACAGTGGCAGTCACTGACAAGAGTGCTGATATCTGAATACTAGTACTGATATATGTAAAACTTGTCTGCTTCAGTGTTTAGGAGAGTGATTATAGAGGATGGATGTTCTGACAGAACTGGTTAAGGGCTGGGTCACGTTGCATAACCAGACTTGGTAACATACACAATATAGGCCGAATCAGCACTTACAATGCCGACAGCAGCAGCAGGAAGGCCACAACCCTTGCTCATACGGATATACGATCCAAGGACACTACCTAAAAATCTATGCATTGTCTGCACTTAAATATGGACATCACATGGTCTGGAGAGTATGGAGGGCACTTAGCACACCCTCACTATGCTATATACATACTATTCCTTTGTAGCAGAAGCGCTTTCCTGCCCCATCCTTAAGAGCATACAGATATGTCCTAGTAATGTGGCATTCACTACCTCGATGAGGCATAGCAATCGATCCCCGGACCACCGCTAAGTCCCTAGAGAGGGTTTACTAACCTCTCTGGTGGTCTAGTCCGGCGGCGGTGCTGTTATCCGAAAATAAATAAGTGTGCAAATCGCATACTCACCCATTTATAAAAAAAAACTTGAGGTGTTACACATTCGAAATAGGCCGAAAAGACACTTTTGCAATGTGTAACAGCGCATCGGGGACTCGCAACGGCGCATATGGTACCTAATCATGCTCCAGCATAAATGGCGGCGTATCTACTTGCATGCTACAGGTAAGAATGAGTTATATCGTATCCGCCCCTGTTTGTAGGATTCTTATGGCACTTAAGATAAGAAACCGTGCGTATTTTCCTTCCCCTCCTCACATTGCAGCATGGTCTGTCTGGGTTGCACCTGTCTTTGCTGTTACTGTTGAAATTATGGATTAATGATTTTGTTTTGATCTGTTTACAAACCACGACCAAGCACAATGCTAAGCAAGAAAGGGAGTATTTCCAGGAAATGATGGCAGGATCAGGCGTGTTACAGTTTTATTTTTCAAATTTCAGCCTCTAGCACATAAGATGGGGGTTTTTACAGCACATATAAGTAAAAAATATATTGTTATATATAGAGGATATTATAGGAGATACCAAGGAAAACAGTTGTCTATAATCTCCACTGTACTGTGCTACATCCTGTAAACTTTGTACACATCAGATAGCAATAATTTAGCTGCTTTCATTGTCTAAACCCAACAAAATGTCAACCCAAACACATTCAAATACATATTTCATAAACTTGTATTTGGTCTGTTTGAATAAATGATGATAATGGTGATTATTATTATTATTATTAATAATAATAATAATAATAATAATGTAAGTGATTGTGAACTGTGACTTCTGGCATCTCTGGATTAATTTCTCATTGGGCCGGATCCAGAACTAACAAAGTCATCGGCACATTTCACAGAATCGTACCTTCTAATGTAGGGAACTCAGTTCCGTATAATAGGAGTAACGATGAAGGGACTGACCCTTTATGTAAGCATGCTGTGTCCCCACCATTCAGGCGGGGATAGGCATGCAAATTAGGGACGGGCCGGGAAACACCAATTAAGATTGTGGAAACGAAAGTTACCTTACCTTACTGTTCCATTGGGTACAAAATCAGCAATGACCAATGTGAAGAATAATGTAATAGGTGGCAAATGCTTTGTCTAAACCGCAATCCACACAATAGCTGACACTATGCATTGTCTATAAACAGACTCTACAGACTTTAAACTTGTAATCAGGGCCTTCAACCACTGCTTTATAATACTGTACAGTACACCAGTGTATTTGTCACAGTGACTTGTAAAGTGCTGCTAAACATGCTTTCAGTGTGTCAGCTAATGTTATTATTATGTTATTATATTATCTTGCTGTACTTTGTATGCGTACTGGTGTCTGGTGTTCTCCAGCAACCAGAGTTGCTATTTATACAGCTCGTCACTCGGTGTGTGACAAAGTGAATATTTTCTTATCACATATATTTTAGAGCTCTAAACATACAAATTATATAAATACAGTAATGAAACATAAAAGGGTTTGACAGCTTTGCTACAGTTCTCATTTCCTCTGGTGTAGCTGGGAACATTGTTGTACACCAAAAAGAGATCCTCTAGCCTTTCCCTTCATGTTTAGTGTTTTGGTCAGCTGAATCTGACATTACATCCTGCCTTCCCCCACCCTGCTCCCTATTTCATTCTCTCTCACCCCCTCCAGTGGCTAATTTGCAAACTGTAGATAATAACACTGAAGTCAGGAATCTGTCTGATTTAATAATCCTTAGTATGGACCGCATTCAGACTACCGGACGTATAACATATACGTCTGGAGTTTAGCGTTTTTTATTACTGCGCATTCGTAGTAAATTTTTTACGTAATCTACGTATCTTTTCCTTCCGTAGATTGCGTAAATGCGGTCTTTAAGACCGGAGTATGGATCCTGTCATTGGTGCACAGACACCTTTTTGATAGTTATGCTCCATGGGCCTGATCCAGACCCACGCTCATGAAACGCTCTTGTGGGTAGCGTATATATGCCAGCATACCTACGATGCACTCCCCTAGGAACTCCCCGTACTTACTTTTGCCGTCTTACGCTGAGCAAACCCTACCCTAAATTTTCTGATCGTAACCGTGGGCGTCCGTAAGCTCCTTGAGTAGTTACGACGCTTAGCACGCCCATACTGTACAATTTAAATGCCTCACCCCACCCTTGGTGCGTATTTATGGATTTCGTATGGCAGGCACGCCCCCTCGAGTGTTGTTACGAGGTTGGTACGCCCAAGGCCCGTAAGCTCAGAATTTCTTTGCGTAATATCTGTCCCACGCATGCGCAGTAAGTACAAGTGGCCATTTTTACGCTTACGAAAAGCGTAAAAACACGGACGATCGTAGGTCTGGATCAGGCCCCATGTCCATGAAGCTTCATCCTGCTTGTCTAATTGTGCATTGGGCCTCATCTTGTCGTGTTAGCCTAAGAGAGTTATTGTGTTCAGTAACAGGTGATCTCATAATGCTATAATTCAGAACCAAATGTCAGTTCCTGGAACTTAATGTTTGTAATATTGTTATTTTGTTATTTTGCAGCTAGCTTGCACATTTGTCACTTCAATGTTGCTGATGTCCTAAAAATACAGGGCCTTATTTTATTCATCTCACAAATGCCATCTTTTCTCATGTTTATATTGCTTTTCTTAATAAATGTCATGATACTGTTCAAGGAGGGATAAAGAGGTGCAGCTAAGGCTTAAAGGAACATGAAACATCAACCTTTAGAAGGTATCTGGCAGGATGTAATTCCCAGCAACCCAAACCAGTGCTCGAAGTGGAAATTTAGAAGTGGGGGTATGGAAATTTCAGCACCAGATGTGTCTTGAGTTTGGCAAAGAAAACAGGTCAACAATGAGTAATCACATTGGGCTGGGTCCAGACTTAAGTAAGTGCTTGAACTTAGTTACTCCTGGGCTAAACCATGTTGATTGCAGGGGAAGACAAGTTATTTGTATTCTTTGCATGCAGAGATATATCTTTGAATTGCTTACTGCGCACAGATACTAACCAGCTTTACTATTACACTGTTATTTAGACTTGGGCTGGGAAACATCACCTCTTCCCTATAATACTGTTTGCAACAGATGAAATATGACTTCCCTGAAATCAACATGGTTTAGCCCAGGAGTAACTAAGTTCAAGCACTCAATGAAGTCTGGATCCAGCCCATTAGGTACATGTCATGTGGGTCATGATTTCTACACTGAACACTTCGGGCCTGATCCAGAACTACGCCGATGCGCTGTGCTTACTAAAGCACAGCGT